>JAVHLV010000052.1:0-289590 GCA_036785495.1 Colletotrichum neosansevieriae | reverse complement strand
TAAGTAAATAGATATATATACTATTTAATAGATAGCTATATATACTACTTATTATAGCTATTAAATATAGATATATATATTACTAATTAATTATATATAATATTATATAAATAGATATATATATTAATTATTATAGTTACTAAATATAAATAAGTATATATATTACTAAATAGATAAATATATATAATACTTATTATAGCTACTAAATATAGATAGATATATATAGTACTTATTATAGCTACTAAATATAGATAGATATATATATTACTAAGTAAGTAGATAGGTATATATATTACTAAGTAGGTGGGTAGGTATATATACTACTAAGTGGGTGGGTAGGTGTATATACTGCTAAGTGGGTGAGTGGGCGCGCACACTGCTAAGTGGGTGGGTAGGCGCACACACTGCTAAGTGGGTGGGCGTGCGCAGTGCTTGTCACAGCCGCCAGACATAGGTGGGCGTGCGCACTGCTAGGTAGGTGGGTGGGCGTGTGCACTGCTAGGTAGGTGGGTGGGCGCGCGCACTGCTAAGTGGGTGGGTGGGCGCGCACACTGCTAAGTGGGTGGGCGTGCACAGTGCTTGTCGCAGCCACCAGACATAGGTGGGCGTGCGCACTGCTAGGTAGGTGGGTGGGCGCGCGCACTGCTAAGTGGGTGGGTGGGCGCGCACACTGCTAAGTGGGTGGGTATGCGCAGTGCTTATCGCAGCTGCCAGATATAGGTGGGCGCACACACTGCTAGGTAGGTGGGTGGGCGCGCGCACTGCTAAGTGGGTGGGTGGGCGCGCGCACTGCTAAGTGGGTGGGTGGGCGTGCACACTGCTAAGTGGGTGGGCGCGCACAGTGCTTGTCGCAGCTGCCAGACATAGGTGGGCGTGCACACTGCTAGGTAGGTGGGTGGGCGTGCGCACTGCTAAGTGGGTGGGTGGGCGCGCACACTGCTAAGTGGGTGGGCGTGCGCAGTGCTTGTCGCGGCTGCCAGATATAGGTGGGCGCGCGCACTGCTAGGTGGGTGGGTGGGCGCGCACACTGCTAAGTGGGTGGGCGCGCACAGTGCTTGTTACAGCTGCCAGATATAGGTGGGCGCGCGCACTGCTAGGTAGGTGGGTAGGTGCATATACTGCTAAGTGGGTGGGTGGGCGCGCACACTGCTAAGTGGGTGGGCGCGCGCAGTGCTTATCGCAGCTGCTAGATATAGGTGGGCGTGCACACTACTAGGTAGGTGGGTGGGCGCGCACACTGCTAAGTGGGTGGGTGGGCATGCGCACTGCTAAGTGGGTGGGTGGGCGCGCACACTGCTAAGTAGGTGGGCGCGCGCAGTGCTTGTCGCAGCCACCAGACATAGATGGGCGCGCGCACTGCTAAGTGGGTGGGCATGCGCAGTGCTTATTACAGCTGCTAGATATAGGTGGGCGCGCATTATATCTAGCAGCTGCAATAACTTATACCTAGCTAGAAAAAGTGGAACTATTAGAAAAGTAAAACTATTAATATTATAGATACTCTCTCTAGGCTTATAATATATTACTTAAATAGCTTTTATACTTTATCTATAAATATAAACTATAATAACTATAGCTTATATATAGCTTTATTATAGAGTACTTTAATTCTAAGAAACTATTATAAATTCTAATCTCCTTTAAGGTAATAGTACTTTTAGAGAGTATTTATAGCCTCTTTTATAGATTTAGTATATTTATAAGGGAATACTAATATATAATTATCTATATAAAAGAAGAATATTACTTACCTGTATTATTAATAGTAGTTCTTGCTAGCTACCTACTTAAAGTTATATATAGTAAGGCTAGCCTCTAAATACTTTTACTAAAGTAGTAGTAAGTATTATAGTCTATAAGGTACCTTTTATAGATATAGAACCTTATTATTATAGTAGTATCTTAGTAGTATACTTATAAATACTATTTTATTAATAAATATATATATAAATATATTTATAATATTATATTATAATAGCTCTATATTAATATAAGTAGCTATACCTATTAATATTTAGAAAGATATATCTATAAGTATTACTATATATAAGATATTATTTAAATATCTTAAAGACTCTTTATAAATAAGACCTATAAAATATATAATAAATAATAATACTTAATAATATACTATATAATATAATACAGTATATTGCAGTATTAATAATACTGTCTATACTGTGGATAGAAAGGTCTAGAAAGTTCCAGAAAGCCTTACCTTTAATAAGCTTTCTAGCTAGAACTAAAAGAGTTTAAGCTATAACTTTAATATATAACTAAGCCTAAATAGACTAAATATCTATATAATATACTATATAAGCTATTATATAAGTAATTATATAATAAAAGCCTCTAGAAGGGCTAGAATAAGTATAAATAACTTCTCTCTCCCCTACCTAGTTAGTAACTAGTTAATAAGCTGAAAAATAACACCTTATTTATTATCTAAGCTATTTATATAATATTCTTATATAATATTCTTATATAATATAATTATATAAGCAAGCTACCTTACTAAGAGGTTATAAGCCCAGCTCTAGCTAAGTATACCCTACCCTTTAATAATAAAGATACTAAGGAAAAATTCTAGGAAGATTCTAGAAAAGTCCTAGAAAGTTCTAGAACATTCTGGAACATTCTAGAGCATTACCCTCTATAGAATAAGGGTTTTCCTCTCTTAATATATAAAGATTTATTCCTTATTTATCCTTAAAGATCTATTAAGATTTATCTCTTATAAACCAAGAGATTTATCTTTTATAAAATAAGAGAGTTATCTCTTATAAAACTAGAGACTTATCTCTTATAAAATAAGAGACTTACCTCTTATAATAATAGAGATCTATTCTCTATAATAAAAGAAGAAGATTAATATCTTATTCTTTAATATCTTAAGTATTTCTTCCTTATTATACTAGAGATTTATTTACTCTAGAAATATCTTAATATCTTAAGGGTTTATTCCCTATTATACTATAATACTAGGCCTCTAGCTACTATATAGTGATTTTACCTGCTTTATAACAAACCTTCTAACTCTGCACCGCGCCTCCTAATAATATATATAGCCTTTAGTCATATAATCCTATCCTAACTATAGCTACACTTATATATACCTATCTATTAGCTTATAGGCTTATAATCCTTAACTTTATAGTTTAATAATAATATCTATTAACTTATCCTCTTACCTATTACCTATACTGCTAATACTGCTTCTATTACTGCTTTGTCCACTAGCTATGCTATTATTAGTAATGCTCTCTCTGTGTTATAGTTAGTATAAGCTATACTTACTAATCTCTATAAAGCTGCCTCTATCTTAGTATTATAGAGAGCCTGTTTAAAGAAGAGCTAATAGATAGGGTGTGCAATAACCTATTTAACTTCTACTACTATATTTACTTATTTATATATACTTTAATTATATATATAAGTATCCCCTATAGGGGTATTAAGATAAGCTCTCCTAAAAGCTATATTAATAATATACTCTTTATATAGACTAGATTAGTTAAAGAAAGAAGAGTTTTTATTAATTATATTAATACTAAACTCTATAGTAATCTAGTTTATATTGCTAATAATAATAGGTATGCCTTATATATACCTAGTATATTAATATGCTAGGTGTAGTGCTGCTATTTTAGAGGATTTATTATAAGTTATAGGATAAGAAAGAGAGTTAGATATAAAGCCCTACTTATAGCAGAGCTTTTTTTTATGCTTCTAGCTATAAGAACCTCTTAGAAGGTTAAGGAGTTATCTCTTATATATATAGTATCTTACTAGAAGGTTAACCTTTAGGTAAGGAGTTATTAGATATCTTATATAGTAGTATTTACTTTACTAGAAGGTTTATCTTTTAGATATTTTTTATAGCACCTTACTAGAAGGTATTTCCAGGCTATAAGAGCCTTAGTAGTCTACTCAGCTCTAATATAATTAGCCCTATTACTATTCTGCTAGTCTATTTAGCTAGAGTATATATCTAACTTTATATAGTAATATTTAGAAAGTTTGCTTGCTAGTAGAAATATATAGGATTTCTATATTATTATCCTTAACTAGTAGAGAGTATAGGTTAAAGTGTCTCTATAGTGTTTCCTAAATTATACCTATAAACTAGGTGAATTTATTATAGTCTTTTTTGCAAGGGGCTATATTTGTTAAATTAACCCCTTAGCATATATAGTAACGCATTAAGTATATATAAAAGCAGCAGCAACTATGGCGCAATAGCGTAACATAGATATTAGCCACTTTTAGGTGTAAATAATACGTAGATCTATGCATAGAGATTCCTAGATAGCTATATATATAATATATTATTATTCTATACTCTATACTATATAATTTAATAATTAATAGTCTGAATATTATAAATAATACTAATTAAAGCTATCTAGATAAGTCTATAGTATTAAATTTACCCCTATATTATTAATATATAAGTTTATAGTAAACTCTTTGCTATTAGTATTACTATAGCTTCTAGC
Organism: Colletotrichum neosansevieriae; assembly: GCA_036785495.1. Taxonomy (NCBI): domain Eukaryota; kingdom Fungi; phylum Ascomycota; class Sordariomycetes; order Glomerellales; family Glomerellaceae; genus Colletotrichum; species Colletotrichum neosansevieriae. The sequence continues at coordinate 285,091 of JAVHLV010000052.1, read as the reverse complement.
TCCTTATCTATACTTAATAGTCTAGCTAATTAGCTTCTATAGTAGGATTAAACCTAGTATAGGCTTTAGGTAATAGAATTATAGAAGTATATTAATCTAAAAGATATAGAGAAGGAGGACCTTAATATTATTCTAAATATTATTTTAAGGAAGCTAAAGCTCTAGAACTACCTCTAAAAGGCTAACTTCCTAGTAGCTAATATTTAGAATACTAGAATAGGAGGATTATCTACTCTAGTATTTAGTATAGCTTAGTTAGAGTTAGAATAAGTAATATTAATAGGATCTAAGCTATTATAGTCTTTTAATAACTTAATAAGATAAGACTAGTATATATATATAATATAGCTATTAATATATAAGAATAAGATAAAGGATATTAAGAACTTATATAAGATTATAGTCTAATTTAAGGACTATATTTAAGAAATAGTTAACTCTAAGTATTAATTAACCTGTTTTATACCTTATAACTTTATTATAGATATTATTATCTATTTAAAGGTGAGAGCTAGAATTAATAATATCTAGTAATTTAGTTTAGTAAGGGCAGTTTATATAGAAGTTTTTCAAGTCTTTTATAAAGAAAAGATTATAACTTAGAAGTTTACTATTAAGTAGGTTAATAAGTATAAAGTAGCTATATCTAAATTAAGAGTAGTTAATATAGTAGAGAGTAGTGAGAAGTTAGAATAGTTTAATAACTTTATCTATACTACTTACTAAGCCCCTCTTTTATTATAGGCTATAATATATAAGTTAATTTATAGAAAAGAGGCTAATAATAGAACTCTGAAGCTTAATAATTTTATTAAGAGTATATAAGGTAAAGTTCTAGAAATAGTTAATACTATAGCTTTAAAGTTATATATTATAAAGGGTGGAGTATTCAGATTAATAATAACTAACTTTCTAATCTATTTAGTAAAGACTTCTTAACTTTAAAGTGAGTTAAAGAAGAGATAACTTAATAAAAGGTTTAATAATTAATAAGATAAGTATAAGAAGGGATTTAATAAGTGTTAAGTATATATAGATTTCTATTATTTATTAAAGTACTAATATATCTTTCTTAATAAGGTATTTAATAACTAGATTTTAAGTAAGATAGTTACTAATCTTATAAAGAAGTGATATAAGGGAGAATTAGTAGATAAGATTAACTATTTAAAGATCTCTATAAAGGATTAATAACTTTTAAAGAGATATAGAGAAAAAGTGGGAGTTAAGAAGGTAGTGTTTACTATAACTTATACTTATAAGTTATCTAAATTAGTACTTTTAGATTTAGGTTTAATAGTTTATATTCTAAATAACTTTAAATGCTTTAAGACCCTATATAGTGTTTATAATAAAGACTTTATTTTTATAGAATCTAAACTAATACTAATTAAAGGTTATAGATCTATAATAGTAAATATTATTAGACTTAAAGGTTATCTAGTAATACTATACCTCTCTAATACTATTTACTATAGTATTATAGTAAGTAATCTTATATCTTATAGATACTTAAAGAAGAAGGGTATTTACTAGAATAGTAGACTAGATAACTACTGCCTTTAATAATAAGATAGTATATTTATTACTAAAGTACTTAATATTTATAATTAATATATTTTTAAGTATATATTAAAGGAGCCTTAAATAGTATTCTATAATAATACTATGCTAATCCCCCTATAATATAATACCTATACTACCTTAATAAGAAGAAAGCTAAGAAAGGCTATCTATAGTAACTAGTACTCTTAACTTAGCTATATAGGAGAGGCTATAATATGCTATCTAGAGGCAGTAATATATAGTATAAGAGTAAAAGGTAGAATACTTCTAATAATAGTAGACTATAATATATATAGCTTAGAGAAGATAATCTAATAAGTATGCTAAATATCTAGAGAGTCTATTATAATCTTAATACTAGAGAGATAAATAGTCCTGGATTTTTACTTATTTAAGTAAAAATATAGAGGCTTTATAACCCTCTTACTCTTTATAGACTAACTATTAGGTTATATCTAGGATTACTACTTTAAAGACTGCTTAACTAGGACTTTAATAAAAGTGTTTACCTAATTTATTAACTTAGTTAAAAGAGAGTTAAAAGTTATAATTAAGGCTTTTAAGTGTAATAATAAGATTCTAAAGTATTTAGAGGTAGAGAGTTTTATTTAGATAATAGGTATTTAAATTAAACTATTAGTGCTAAATATCTAAGCTTAAAATAGGGGTGGAGAGAGGATTATAGTAGTTATAAAGATAAAGGCTAGATATCTTTGTTTATTATTAAAACTTCCTCCTTATTTATAGCTAGAGATCTATATATTAGTAACCTATATATATAACTATACTCTATTATAGTTAAGAGAATAGAAGACCTTATATAAACTCCTATACTAATCTATAAAGGGTAATATTACTATACTAGATATCTCCTATTTATAATAATATAGCTATAAGGTATTTACTTTAACTATATAAGCTTAACTTTATAAAAACTACCTTTAGTACTTTAATTCTAAGACTTAGATTAGATACCTTATTAGCTATACTTTATTAAACTCTTACTAAGTATAATACCTAGTAAAGTAAGAAGTTATTATTATAAGAAATATTAGGTTTAATAAGAGTATAAAATTTAGTAGTAATATTAATAAGTAGAAGGATAACTTCTAGGAGATAAACTGAAAAGAGATATATAACTACTATAATAATATTATTAAGTTAATAAAACTATAATAGATACTAAACCTAGATAATACTAAGGATAATAAAGAAGCTAAATAGTTACTACTAACTAATTTAATAGAGATTAATAAGGTTAATATACTAACTAAGTTATAGCTATAAGATAAGTTTAAATATTTCTAAGCTTAGTTCTAACTTATTACTTTATTTTAATCTCTACTTTTATTATTTTTCTAAGTAATAGAGGATCTTAAGGTAAAGAGGGGAGGGGTTATTACTGCTAAATTTGAGAAATTTAGAATTAATTTAAGAACCTTCTATAAGGTAGTATTCCTAGCTAGTATAAAGCTAAGTAAATTAATTAAGTAGTAAGATAATCTCTATCTATATTTATAGTCTAGCTAACCTAGAGCTAGTAAGGAGTATAACTAGGTATTAAGCCTTAAAGCTAGGGGCTTCTTACTTAGTCTAATAGTATTAAATAATTCTGCTAAGGATAGGTTAAAGAGGTGTCTAAAAGGAACTTACTAGAGGGATCTATTATTATTACTCTTATTTTATAGCTAACTAGCTAGTTACTTATTAGAGGATAAGTTTAGAGAAGCTAAAAAATTATATCTAAATAGTTATAAACTATTAAATTTATAGATTAAAGTGCTTAGTATAATAGTATAAAGCTATAAAGTTTTTAGTTATTACTAGATATATATTTATAAGCTAGATAAGTATAGAAAACTTATTAAAGTTAAAATAAGACTTATTATTAGAGAAGATTAATAGTTTTATAATTTAAGAGATATCTATGCTACTACCTTAGCTAGTATATTTTTTAGAACCTTTATTATAGTTATAAACTAGTTTAATATAAACCTTTTATAATATAATATAGTTAATATATTTATTTATCCTGATCTTAATAAAGAAGTCTATATAGAGATAGTGCTAGGGTATTAGAAGAGTAGATATATTTTAAAGTTACTTAAAGCTTTCTATAAACTTTGCTATTTACTACTTTTATAGTAATAATATCTAGAAATAGGTTTTATAGTAAGTGGATTTAAGTAAGTAGCTAGTAAAAACTATTATTAGTAGAATAGTAAGATCCTATTTTTCTTTTATATTAATAACTATATATTTATATATCTTTCTTTTAAAGAGATTAAGATAAGATAGCTGATTAGTAAACTTTAACTATAATACTACCTTAAAGGAGAGAAGGATATTTAGTAGTTTCTAGGAATTAAGGTTATTTAAGACTAATATAACTATAAACTATAGCTTTTATAGTTATCTTTCTTTAAGAAGCTATTAAAACTCTTAGATAGTAAATTAATAAGAGATTATAAGATTTTAATAGTATATAAAGAACTCCTACTTTATAAAGGAGAGGTAATAAAGGCTAATATTATAAGATATTAATAAAAGGTGGGATTGCTACTATATACTATAGTAATAATAAGACCTAATATCTTATTTATAGTTAGTAGACTTACCTACTTTAACTAAAACCCTAGGCTTTATTATTAATATATTACTAACTATATTATTTAATACCTTATATAGATAAAGGGATTATACCTAGAATATAGAGTTCCTAAGGGATTAACTAAAGGTTTTAAAGTTATATTAGATATTAGTTTTGCTAATAATATATAAGACTATAAAAGCTTCTAATTCTTTATCATAAAGCTTTTTAGAGAAATAATATTATAGAGGGTAAATAAGTAAAATATAGTTACTATATTAACTATAGAGGTAGAGCTTCTTGCTCTTTTTTAAGTAGTAAAGGAGGGATTATTTATAAGTTAACTTATTATTACTCTATAAGTCTCTCTCTTAAATAATAAATTACTTAAATTTATAGGTTTTATAGTTATTAATATACTAAAAGTTATAATTTAGTATAATAATCTATAAACTATAGGCTTTATTATAAAAGAGATATTCTAGCTATAGATAAAACTTTGCTATATTAATATCTATAATTACTAGTTATAGTAGGAGGTTATAGAGAGGTATATTAAGCTTATTTATACCCCTTTAACTAAACCAATAGCTAATAGATTTATAAAAGCCTTTCTATAGTAGTTTTATAAGAGATTTATTGCTTAGTTAAGCCTTACTTATAAGTTATAAATAATTATAGAGGCCTGGAAGAGAGAGGAGTTATAAGATATTAATAGTAATATTAGGCCTAGATTTAAGTAGGCTTAATACCTAACCTAAAGGGATAACTTTATAGTTACTATGCTAGTTAAGTTAACTTAGTAAATATATTACTAACTGCTATATTATATTAGTATAAAAGAGAGAGTACTATATTAATATTTAAGCCCTTAAGTGTGTAGTTTACTAGGAACTTTACTTATATAAAATTATATCTTTTTTACCTTTTTATAATTATATAATAACTTCTCCTTAGAAGCTAATAATACTTTTATAAGTTATACTAATAAGACCTTACTATTAATAGTAATACTTCCTTAAAATACTCTATAAGTGATAATAAAGAGTAATAGAGAGTAGTAATCTTTCTTAGTATAAATAAGTAACTCTATAAGATAAAGTAGTTAAATTAAGATAAGATAAATAACTATAAAAGGAGCAATACCCCCTCTATATAATAATCTCTCTTATTATTAATATTCTTAAGCTAGTATTACTTAAATAAGTCTATTATTACTAACTTTCTAGGTAGAGCTTATAAAGCCTTAAATTAGATAAGAAGACTAAGTTATAATACTATAATTAAAGGCTAAGAGCTTAAATATTTTATAATAACTTATAGATAATACTAAGAGATAATACTAGAGAAGGGATTATAAGATAGGTAAATAATAAGGTTATAAAGTTATTAGTAGATATATAGGATATTAGAAAACTTTATATTAAATAGATATATTTAGATAACCTTAAATATACTAGATTTAAAGCGCTTTAGAGTTAATTAGCAAACTTAGCTAGTTATACTATATTTATGCTATAGTATATTAAAACTAAAGGGGCGTGTTAAATCAACCCCTTAGTGTATGCAGCGACGCGTCAAGTGCGCATAAAAGCAGCAGCAACTGTGGCGCAATAGCACAACACAGATATTAGCCACTTTTAGGTGTAAATACCGCGTGGATCTATGCGCAGAGATTTCCAGATAGCTATACACATAATATATTATTATTCTGCACCCCATACTGTACGATTTAACAGTATTATAACTATAAACTTAATACTATAATACTAGAGATTTATTTACTCTAGAAATATCTTAATAATATCTTAAGAGTCTATTCTCTATTATACTAGAGATTTATATACTCTATAAATACCTTAATATCTTAAGGAAGTATTCCTTACTCTCTTAGAGATTTATTTCCTATATACCCCTAGGAATTTATTTTCTATAATACTAAGGATTTATTTCCTATAATACTAGGAATTTATTTCCTATAATACTAGGAATCCATTTTCTCAATACTAGAGATTTGTTCTCTATAATAAGGATTTCTATCTTTTATAACTATAATAATCTTAACAGATTCTATCTCTTTAAAATAAGATAATAATATATATAATAAAAAGGGAAGGTATATATTTCCTTAATAAAAGAAGGATTTATTTCCTTAATATATAAAAGGATTTCCTTCTTTAATATAAATACAAAAGAATTTAGTTCCTTAATAAAAGGAGGTTTCCTTTCTAAAAAAGGAATTTATCTCCTTAATATAAAAAGTTTTACTTCCTTAATACAAGGGGGATTTACTTCCCTAATATAAAAGAGATTTATATATCCTTAATAAAAAGGATTTATATCCTTAATATTAATAAACTAAAAAGGTATTTACTACCTTAATAAAGAAAAGGGAATTTATTTCCTTAGTAAAAGAAATAAATAATAAACATAATACTAATACTTAAAAGACTTTTATATAATAAGAAGAGTCTTTTTATATCCTTTAGGAATTTATGTTCCTTCAATAACTAGAGATATACTCTCTTATATAAAAGGATAATAATACTTATAAAAACATAACCTCTATACTCTTAAATAAATATAAAGAGTATTTTTATAATATAAATAATAAATACATACTTGTAAGATATAACAGAGTATTATAATAAATATTAATAAATAAAACTCTTAAATATAAAGAGTATAAATAAGAAAATAAGAAGAGATACCTTCTTCTTTATATACTATAATAAACTCTTATATACCTTTTAACAAAGGTAATAATAATACTATACCTATAAATAGAGACTATATTCTCTATAATAATAATAATAATAAGAGGGGATTTATTCTCTTTACTATATCTATGAATAGAGACTAGTTTCTCTATAATAATAATAATAATATAAGAGATTATTCTATCTCTAATTATAAATAATCATAATTATAAAATAAAAGACTGAGAGATTAATTTCTCTCTAGTTAAAATAATATAAAGAGATCTTTTTCTCCTAATATATAAACTAATAAATTATAAATAATAATAATAATAATATCCTTAAGGATTTCTTATATCCTAAGGCAATAAATCTAAATATAAAATATATAATAATCTCTGTAATATATAAATACCCTTTCTATATTAAAAGGGAAAAATATATAATACTTTAATAATATATAAGAGAATAGATATATTCTCTAAAGACCTTCCAGAGTTTCTACTCTGAGATATATAATACTATCTACTATAAAATAATATCTATAATAACAAAAACAAATTTCTCTTTCTAAACTATAACATTTATAATAAGAAAGAGATTTATAATAAATATATAATAACTATATAAAAGAGAGATCTCTAATTAAGAGATATATATAGGTTTACTATGATACTATAGTACTATAACTTATAATCTATACTCTATAATATAATAAACTCTTTTAAAAGAAAAAAGAGTAAATAATAATAATAAATAAAGAAGGATAATAATATACTTCTTCTTAATACATAATAATATACAAGGAAATTCGGATTCAGACCACTCCTTATCTAAATCATAAAAATAATAATAATAAAGGTTTATCTAATATAAGCCATATAACATAAAATAATAGCCTTTATAAACCTGCCTCTTAATAATTATATATATAAAAATTCTATTTGAAATATAATAGAATTTAATGATAGTAGAGGTGTAAGGTCTATAGCGTGGCTTACTATAGATCTTATTAAAGGGATCATAAAGATAAACCTATAATATAATAATATAATAATAATATAGTATAATAAATACTTCTAAGTATATAAAACTCCCTGGAAAAGGAGCTATATATATATAAAGATCTTTTCTAAAAAGGGTGGCCACTTAACTATAATAAGAAGAAGATCTAAATAATATAATAATAATAATCAAAGTCTTCTACTATATATATAAAGCCTAATACTGCTCCTAAAATAATAATAAAAAGGCTTTCTTACTTAAGAGGTTAGATCCTTACCCTCATAATATAAATATTATAATAATAAAACCTTAGAGGTATATATAAGTATAAAGGCTTATATATAATAAGAAGTATAAAAATAATAAATAATACTCCCTATATATAGTAAGGGGGGAATATAAATACTCCTATATATAGTAAGGGAGAATATAAATACTCCCTATATAAAGTAAAAGAAGAATATAAATAATAATATATCTATAATATATAATACTTCTTATAAAAAGCCTACTTTAGGTCTACTAGAGAAAACTAATATTCTAGATTTTAATATACTCTAGATATATATATATATAAAAGAGGGTCTCTAGTTCCATAAATAATAGGCGTTTAAAAACGGACCTAAAGTAAACTATATCCCTAATTAATATCTATATAACTAAGGGATTATATTACGCCTACCTAAGGTTATATACTAGAGTATAATAATACTTATAAAGAGGCAACCTATAATAATACTCTAGGTTTTTCCTTAGGAAAATAATAAATAAGAGGTTTTACTTCTAAACTACCTAAAATATAATATAATAACATAAAGGCTATAATACCTATAATATATATATATAATATAATATAAAGGTACTTAGAAGGTTTCTTCTATATCTATTAAAATAAGGGTTTTTACTAGGAAATACAGCCTTAATATAATAATAATAATAATAGCTATCTATAATATAATAAGAATAGCTAAATATAAAAGCCTTATAATAATAACTATATATATATACTCCTAGTTTTCCCTTAAGATATAATAATATATTTATAACTGTCTCTTTTTTCTATATAATAGGTTTTTGAGATAATATCTTAAGCAGTAAGCTATATATACTATATATCCCATAAGGGGAGATATAAGATATTATTTAAATATCTTAAAGGCTCTTTATAAATAAGACTTATAAAATATATAATAAATAATAATACTTAATAATATACTATATAATATAACACAGTATATTACAGTATTAATAATACTATCTATACTGTGGATAGAAAGATCTAGAAAGTCCTAGAAAGCCTTACCTTTAATAAGTTTTCTAGCTAGAACTAAAAGGGTTTAAACTATAACTTTAATATATAACTAAGCCTAAATAGGCTAAATATCTATGCGATATACTATATAAGCTATTATGTAAGTAATTATATAATAGAAGCCTCTAGAAGAGCTAGAATAAGTATAAATAACTCCTCTCTCCCCTATCTAGTTAGTAACTAGTTAATAAGCTAAAGAATAATACCTTATTTATTACCTAAGCTGTTTATATAATATTCTTATATAATATTCTTATATAATATTCTTATATAATATAATTACGTAATATGATTATATAAGCGAGCTACCTTACTAAGACTATATATATATTTTATATATCTTTTACTTATTAATTGCCTTAGATTATAAGTCTTACTTTAAACTTTACTAACTAACTATATTTATTAAGTTTATATATATAGACCTAGTAGTAGCTTAGTAGTAAATAATTATAAGCTTCTTACCTTACTACTTTATACTAGAACTATAATACTTTATATCTCTTTAAGTAAGATTTCTTAGCTTCTAGGAATTTATTTATAAATAGGTATAGTTTTATAAGCTTATTATATAATACTAGCTAATTATAAAATATAGATAGAAGAGGTAACTCTAACTAGGAGTAGCTTAATAAAGTAGCTATTTTATTTATATTATTTAAGCTACTATATACTATAGTATTTCTATAGTACTTATTAATCTCTAGCCTTTATTCCTTAGCTATAGTAGATACTTACTATTATAGATCTATCTTATTTATAGCTACTTTAAGAATATAACCTACTCTTATTAAAGTTTTAGAGATATCCTACTCTATATAGATACTTAGTAAGTAATTAGTTTAGGTACTCTAGTCTATAAAGCTATTTTCTAATTATATAATCTTATATTTCTAGTATAGCTAAATATAGCTTACTAAAAGGGTAGCTTTAAATAAGGTTTATAGTACCTAGTAATACTAGAGTAGTAATAATTTATAGTATCTATTTTTATTTATATATTTTAAAGGGTAGTTATATCTTTCTCTATACCTCTTTATATTTATAAGTATACTCTATAGAGCTATAAGAAATACTATTAGAAAGATATCTAGAGGGGTTATTAGTTTAAAATAAGCATTTATATAAGTAGGAGTATTATTTATTTTTAATATAGTAGTAATAGCTAGAGCTACTAGGCTCTATAGTAGTGATAATATAACTATATCTATTAAGTTTATAGTTATTACATAGCTCTCTGTAAAAAAGACTATAACAAATTTACCTAGTTTATAGATATAATTTAGGAAATACTATAGAGGCACTTTAATCTATACTCTCTACTAGCTAAGAATAATAATATAGAAACTCTATATATTTCTGCTAGTAAGCAAACCCTCTAAATATTATAAAGTTAGATATATACTCTAGCTAAATAGACTAGTAGAGTAGTAATAGTATAGGTAACACTATACTATATATAATAAAGCTAATTATATTAGAGCTAAGTAGGCTACTAAGGCTCTTATAGCTTAGAAAAAATACCTAAAAGGTAAACCTTTTAGTAAGATAAACACTACTATATAAGATATTTAATAACTTCTTACCTAAAGGTTAACCTTTTAGTAAGATATTAAAACAGGCTGAGAACCTTAAGATAAAAATAATAAAACCATATACTCCTATATACTTATGCAGGAATATTATAATATTGCAGCTTTATATCTAGAGGCTCTAGAATAAAGGAAAGAATCTCTCTAAGCATAATAACCTTATTATAGATATAATCTATTAAGTAAAAGTAATAAAAGCTTCTTAATAATAAGATAAACTATAGTGATACTAATTAATAATACTCCTCTATCCTCCTTTCTGCCCTTAATAAGGTAAAAGTCTTGCTATATTATGCTAACTAATATATCTATTTAGGCACTCTCTAAACTAGGCTATCTGTACTGCTCTATCTTAATTATCTCCTATAGTCTTATCTTAACGTTCTGTGAGGAAGACTATATATTAAAGAAAAAATTATATAAATAAAAACTACTATTTATAAAGGAAAAGGTGATTTCTATACTACCTAATTACTCCTCTTAGATTATTATAAACTTAATTACTTCTTTCTATAGTTATACTATTTTAGTTTTTTTTGCTTAGACCTATCTTTTATAGGTTTATAAGCCTTATTCTAATCTAAACCTTACTTATATTATTCCTATTTATGCTAGCTAGGTGGCTATAAAAAGTGGTAGCTATAGTTACTCTTAGAGATATTATCTTTAATCTATTACTAGTAGTTAACTTGCTCTATAATATAGTTTTTATAGCTATTATAGGTAGGCTTAAGAATATTAGATAAAGCTAGATATAGGGGGTGTTTCTTAGTAATAATAGTTTAGTATAGTGCTAGAATAGAGGAGTGTAAAGGAGTTATATCTTATTTAGTATTAGATAGTCTAGTTAGTGAAATAAAAGGGTTAGATAGGGTTAAACCTAGGTTTATAAGGCTAGAGTTATTATTACTAGGAGGTAGAGAAGTATTATAGGAACTAAAAGTTAGTAAGTTTAGGTCTATAATAGTGTGGGAGCTAGCTCTGCTAGGGTAATAAGAAGTAGGTTTCCTGCTATTAGGCTTGCTAATCTAGCCTTCTATATAATATAAAGTAAAAGTCCTTATAGAAAGCCTTAGTATTTTAGGAGGAGGTAGAAAGAAGAGTATTTTAGATATTAGGGGCTATATTTTATTAGTATTACTATATAACTCTATAGTAAGGAGGTCTACTTAGAGCATCTATAAAGGTCTATTACTATAGAGTATAGAGTATTTTATAAACTTAGTAGTAATCTTTAAGATATACTAAGTAATAATTTAAGACTAATTTCTTCTTACTACCCCTTTTATAGCTACTACTAATACTATATTATTAATAATACTTTTATAGATATAAACTCTAACTTAATCTACTACTCTAAGACTATATATCTATAAATCCTGCTATTAGAGCTAGAATCTAACTATAGTATTTTTTTAAAGAAGGGTATAAATATTAATAGAAGCTTTAAGGAGCTTATAATACTAAGAGAGGTTTTCTATAGCTTCTATAAATAGTTTATTAAAATTTCTATTTTAAATTAGATTAGTATAGTAAGTAGTTCCCCTTTTCTGATTTATTACTATTATTATCTAGTAGTTACTACTATACTAAATATAAAAGATAGTAATATCTAATTAGATAAGTAGATTATAATAGATATCTATAATTAATAATATTAAGATCTAGTACTTACTAAGAGAGGGTGCTACTCTTATTTACTAAGTAACTTATCTTTCTAGGATCTATATATATTTGCTTAACCTATATATATTAAACTTAGTAAGGTAATATATCTCTTTTACTTTAAAATAGATCTCTATTACTAGTTTCCCTTAAATATTATAGAGATAAATAAGGTAGTATTAAGTAACTAATAGAGGCTACTTAGCCTATCTTCTAGTTATATTAAACTTATAGTGGAATTAGGTTTATAAAGATAGTATAGTATTCTAACTTAACTTAATATATTAGTTAGGTACTCTCTTTTTCTCTATCTTATTCTTTAGTAGTTTTAGATTACTAGCTAGATCTATAACTAGGGGTTTTAGGCTGCTATAAGGGTTATTAATATAGATTAGTTATTTAGAGTTATTAGTATAGTAAGAGCTATAACCTAGATAAAGGAAAGGCTTATTATTATAAAGATTAAAGACTCTCTCTCCTATCTATCTATTTTTCTAGTATATAGTAGTAATAATTCTATTCTAATAGGTATAGTTTTATATAGTGTTAACTATAGGGTAATTATTAATAATATCTCTTATCTTAGTATTATAGTTCTTAGATAGATTTAGATTTAGATTTATAAGAGGCTTAATAAGTATATTAATAGGTATAAAAGCTTCTATAACTTAAATATTAGGTATAGACACTTTAGGGTTAAGGTTAAGTATTTTAAGATACTTAAGATAGAGCTATACTAAAGTTAATCTATCTATAGATATAGAGTTAGAGACTATAAAGTTTTAAGTATAAATTATCTTCTAAATCTTCTTATTATATAGCAGAGAGGTAATCTTTTTAATATACTTAGCTCTATTAATAGTTCTTAATAGGGTTAGAAAGACTATACTATTTGCTTCTAGATTTCTATTATAAAACTTAGAAGTGATTTAATTTATTTATATATTAAAGATCTCCTTAAAGGAAGAACTAGTTTAGTACTTAGCTAATTCTAGCTATATATAGTAGTAAAGCTACTTAAGGCAGAGTATGCTTAATATTTATAGCTACTCTTTTTAGAGTTAGGGTATATAGATAACTTTAACTAAGTGTTTAAGAATAGATATTATATTATTAAGAGGCTTATAGATAGCTATTATAAACCTAATTAGTGTTTTAAGATATAATTCTATCTTCTTATTATACTAAAAGTTATTATAAAAGTAGAAAAAGCCTAAAAGTTAGTTAATAAGTAAAGTAGAGTAAAAACCTACTTCTTTACTAATACTCTTCTTAGTTAGTAATTAGAGAATAAGTATAGTAAGCTAGCTTTTCTATATAGTAGCTTTACTATCTTTAATTCTAGTATTAATAGAGGTATAGTATTATTTAATAAGGCTAATTCTATTAGAGAGATTATAAGTGAGAAGTTAAAAACTAGTTTCTATACTAAAAGCTAAAAGAGAAGTCTTAGTTTAAATAGTTTCTTATAGATTAAATAAGTTAACTATAGTAACTAACCCTTTTTTATTCTCTTTAGTCTAGCCTAATTATTAAGATCTAGTAAGTTAAGGCTATTAAAAATAAATATAGAGTTAAGCTATAAAGATACTAGAGTAAAGCTATTAAAGCTCTTTATATTTAAGGTTCTTATTTAGTTTAAGAGGGAATTAGAGGTAAAAAGGAAGTATTTTTCTAGCTAAGTATTACTTATTAATTCTTATAACTAGAATATTTAAGGTTCTTTTAAAGAGAATAGAGTTAGTAAATATAACTATAGTTTCTAAGAGCTTATTATTCTATTTATCTTTCTTTTAAGAAAACTTTTCTAAAATAGTAATAAGAAATAGTTTCTTAACCTAGATATTAGTAATCTTAGTAGGGGAACTCTTAGATAAAGATATTATTAAAAATAGAGTAAATAGAGGTAATTATAGACTTAATTAAGGCTTTTAGTAAAAAGAGAAGGTTATATAAGTAATATAGGAGGGTAAAGGTTTATAATATTATAAAGAGAGAGTTATATATAGGTAAGTATAGGTTAAAGTAGGAATTTATACTTAAATATCTATAAAGAGGGCTTAGAATATAAATTAAGTTAAGCTATAATATTAAATTAATTATTAATAGGTTAAATCTATTTATATTAAGAGAGATAAAGTAGTTATTTATATATAAGTTAAAGGGATAGGCTACTAGTTACTAATTATTAACTAACTAGGATAAAGAAATAGGATAAGAATAGGTAGTAGGAGGAGGTAGTTATAAGGGTTAACTCCTTTTTTTATCTAATTAATCTTAACTATAAGAAAAGCTTAACCCTTTAAGTAAATAATTTAGTAAAAAGTAGAATAACTAGGTTATATAACTAAACCCCCTCTAGCTCTTTTCTAGCTTTTTTTTCTTTTTCTATAATATAATAGAAATAGTAATTTCTCTTTTATATCTATAAAGTATAACCTTAAGCCTTCTTTAATACTTATTAGTTATAGCTTTTATTAAAAATCTTAATAATTCTTATATACTAACTTAGCTAAGAAAGTATATTTTCTAGCTTTTTATAAATAAACTAGTTTTTAATAAGAGAGCCTATAACTCCCCTCTATATATTAAGCCCTCTATTAACTTCTTTATAGTAAGTAGACTTACTTCTTTAGCTCTTACTTTATATATTTACTAACCTTCTTATATAGGTTATAGTATCTCTTATATAGTACTTACTTAAGCTTCTAGAGCCTTTCTAGCTATACTAGAAAGTAGACTTCTATATAAAAGTCCTGCTTTTAGATAACTATAAGATTATTATTTATTAGTTTTAGGAGGCTTATACTAGTTCTTACTACTAGAGTATAATAGAGAAGGGACTACTATTTTATAGGTGTATCTTTATTGCTTTAGTAGTTATAGATATCTTTAAACTTTAGCTAGTAAAGATAATTAATCCTAATAGATCTAAGGTTAGCTATAGCTTCTATATTTAAGCTAATAGAGGTTATAATATAGTCTCTTATAGTAGTTATAAATAGTATACTTACTCTCTCTATAATAAAGCTACTAGAGCTTAGATCTATAAGCTGTATTTTAAGTATATAAGTATATCTAGTAATACTTATACTAACTGTTTTTACTATAAGTAAGATTCTAAGTGTTTCTTTAACTCTAAGGGAAATTATAAGGCTTTTAGCTATAGTATAGGTAATTTAGAGTAATAGAGTAGTAAATTTAAGGAGGTAGTTACTTAGTTCTAGATTAATTAGTAAACTATAGAGAGGTCTAGAGTAACTTATTTAGGGTTTAGAACTATAGTAAAATACTATAAGACTTAGCTAAAGGAGTATAAGTCTAGATTACTATTTATTCTTACTAATTACCCTCTAACTAATTTAGATATCTCTATTTCTAATAAGAGAAAGTAAGTTAAAATCCTAACTAGAGTTTAAAGGAAAAGAGTGGGAAAAAGAAAGAACTAATATAATATTCTATATATATAGCAGTTTTTATAGATCTAAAAATATAAATTAATAAATAAAATCCTCCTTATTTAGCCTTAAAATACTTTAATATATATGCTTTATATAAAGTAATATAGGAGAAATCAGAAAAGACTAGGAAAAATTGCATAAAGTCTTAGTAAATTAGATAAAATTAACTAGCTATAATAATACTTTTCTAATATAGTAGAGTATCTTAAAATATAGATAGGAGGGTTTCTTTATCCCTAGTTCCTTTAGTAATATAACTATCTATAGCTAGAAAAACTCACTAATCTAACTATCTATATAAGGCTATAGTTATATAAGAGAATAAGTAAAGAGTTAATTTAAAAGCAAGAATATTATTATAAATATAAAATAGATAAATAATTATTATAGGAGTAGAAACTAAAGAAGAGTAGATAGATAATATAAAATAATATAATATTATATAGAGATATATCTCCCTTAGAATACTAAGTGTAGAAGTCTAATCTAGAGCAGTAGTATAAAAAATAACTAGTTAGATACTATAGATATAGCTAAACTATTAAAGTTAAACTATAACTTAAAGACTTTCTAAGTAATAATAAGCTAGAACTTAGTGCTTAAAGCAGGAAGCTATCTAGTTAAGGTAAAAGGCTATAAAAAGAGATCTCTTAGAATAAGGTGTGGAATATCTAAGCAGTAATAGAGAGAAATAGAGTATACTAATTACTAGAAAGATTATAGTATACTCCTAATAGGTTTTATATAGTAGGACTTACTATAAGTATAGCAGTAACCTTAGTAGTATAATCCTTAATATAACTATAGTACTTAGACTTAATATTATTATTACTAGTAAGATTAGAACTATAAGGGTATAAGGGTAGACTTATATAGTAAGTAGAATAATATAGATATA
This sequence comes from Colletotrichum neosansevieriae, assembly GCA_036785495.1. Taxonomy (NCBI): domain Eukaryota; kingdom Fungi; phylum Ascomycota; class Sordariomycetes; order Glomerellales; family Glomerellaceae; genus Colletotrichum; species Colletotrichum neosansevieriae. The sequence goes on along the minus strand of JAVHLV010000052.1, from coordinate 268,303 downwards.
AGTAGGCTAGCCTTAATATTATCCCTAAAGTCTATTCTAATATACTAAGCTAGGGAATTATAGTTAAGTAATTAAGGTGGAAAGTATAGTAAGTCTTTTTAAGAGTATAAGCCTTACCTATTATAGATATAAAAGGGTTTAATTTTCTATAGTAGGGCTAATTCTAGTAGGTTATATAGTATTATTCCCTATCTTAGTATACTAACTATCCCTAACTAGATTAAATAGCTAAAGCTCTATATAAAGTTTTTATATTACTCTTATCTAGTTAAGAGCCTCTTTTAGGGTCTATAAATATACCACTAAGTGTATAATCTGCTATAGGATATTACTATCTAGATTATTTATTAATAGAGGGTTAGCACTATTAGAGTTAGTAAAAGGTTTCTCTGCTTCTTCTTTATTACCTTTATTAGAATAGGGGTAACTATAGGTAGGGTAAATCTTATTAAGTTAGTCTATAAGGTTAAGTCTATACTAGTTAATATTTTCCAGTTTCTAAAAACCTTTTAGGGTCTTAATAAACTTTTTTAGGTAGTTTCTAGTATAAGTTAATCTATAAAGGGGTTTTTCTATAAGGGTTTCAAGCTGATATAAAGTGTTATTAAAAGCCTTTAAATAGATCTTAAAGGGGCCTTTTTAATAGTAGTTAAGCTTAGTATTTAAAGACTTATCTATATACTATTTAATATTAAATACTAGGATAAGGTTACTTACTTCTAATTTCTAACTATATAAGATATAGTGTTTCTAGTAATTAAACCTATCTATAATATGCTTATACTAGGCTATAATTATCTTCTATATAGTAGTATAGTCCTTATTAAGCTATTTAAAAGTTTTTATCTATATAAAGAGCTCCTCTTTAGGTATTATTACTTAGTTCTATACTAGCACTCTCTAGGTTAGTATAAATATCTTAATTAGGGTTATAGCTTTATATCTATAGAGTAGATAGAAAGGGCTATAGTTAGTTAAGGCTCTAATAGAAGTCCTATTAGTAAATAGTATAACTTAGAAGGATAGCTAGAAGTCCTTATCTATATTCTTTATCTAAGTAGTAAGAGTATATATAATAGTTTAGTAGCTAACTTTAATAGTACTATTAGTATATAGGTTATAGGCAGTAGTAACTTTTTACTTAAGCCTATACTTATAGTTAAATTTAATAACTACACTTTTATTCTTAGAGTCTCTATTAATAATAAGTATACTATAGAGTTTATAGTAATAAATAATATCCTCCTATATAAACTTAGTAATAAAGTAAGAGTTAGCTTACTATATTTATTAAGCCTCTATCTATTTAGTTAGGAGGTATTAGGCTTTAACTATATTCTATTTACTAACCTTCTATATATCTAATACTATATAAGTAAATAGCAGCTCTAAGAGCACTGAGAAATAGTAAGGGTTATCTATATGCTTAGGTCTATGCTTTTAATAATCTTTATAAGTTTAGATCTATTTACTAACTTATTAGTAGAGGCTATACTAGTAATACTGCTTTACTAACTATTTAATAACTATATTATATTCTCTATGCTTACTCTCTTAGTATACTTTTATAATAAGCTTAGTTTAGGTCTATAAATTATCTATAACTTATTATAGGGTAGGCTTATATATACTAGGATATATAAATAATAACTTATTCTTTAGGAAGAATTTTCCAGCCTCCTCCTTAAACTTATAGTATAGACTAGGCTTAATTCTATCTAGCTATCTTAAGGTACTAAGGTAATAGGTAATTTAGCATAAATAGTAATTTTAGTATAAAGAGCTATTTAGTATAGTATTAGAAATATCTATAAGCCTTAGAGACTTTTATAGAATATTATTAACTTTAGTAGTAAGGATCTTAGTAGAGCAGACTCTATTTCTATCTATCTATACTTTATTAAAGAAAGAGATAGTAATTAGGTCTATAAAGAAGATTTACTTATTAATCTAGTTATTAATTTCTCTTTTAGTGTTTTAGTTAAGCTTATCTAATAGCCTGCTAGGTTTATAAGATAATTTATTAGCTATAGTATTCTAGCTTTTAGGTAGGTGCTTAACTTTAAAGTTAAATATATAAATCTATAAGATCTATTAGATAATAAAAGCTTTAGGTAGGTTAGAGGTAGTATTATTAAGCTAAGCAATAAGAGTCTTAGTATCTGTTTCTAGCATAAAGTAGTAACTATAGAGATAAAAGCAAACTTATTTAAGGGCCTTAAGTATACTTCTTAACTCCTTCTTTTTAGTATTATAGTTTAGCTCTATACTAATCTATAAGCTACTTTTATATCTAGAAACTATATACTTACTATTAATATATTAACTAAGAATAGTACTCTAACTAAGGCTATTAGTATTAACTATAAGGTAGATTTTACCTATATTAGTACTATAGTTAAGCTTAATAAGGATAGAAGTAGAGGTAAGTTAGTCTTTAAGAGTGTTTATAGCTAACTATTAAGGCTAGTTCTATTTAAATAAAGTGTTCTTCTTTAAGAGTGCTATAAGTAGTCTAGCTATAGCTAAAAACCCCTAAACCTAAACTTAATAAAATATTATAATACTAAGGAAGGATCTAAGGTTAGTAAGGTTATTATAGACCCCCTATTCCCTAATCTTAATAATTTTTAACTTCTCTAGCTATTAGCTGCTAGTGCTATAAATATATCCTATAATAGTAATAAATTGCTAGGCCTATTATAATTTCTTAATAGTAATAGTATAGCTAGCTAACTTAATATTAATAAGAACCTTATTAATATTTTAGATATACTTTAAGATATATTTATGCAGTCTAGAGTAACTAGAAACTTCTTTATTATTATACTTTAAGGTAGGGCCCTTAATAGCTATATTATTAAGGAAAGCTTTATAGTAGGTTAGGATTAGGTTATATAGGATTTATATTATAACCTTTATAAATTAAGCTATAGAGTTAGTAGCTTCTTAAAGTAGGATATATATCTAAAAGAGGCTAATTAATATTATAAAGGTTTATAATATTATAGCTATATAGATCTAGTAGGACTTAGTTATACTTAGAGAAGAAATCTAATAGTAAGAGAAGCTAATATATTATAAAGTCTTCTAAAAACTTATTACTAGATAGGAGTAAAACTATATTATATAGGGTAATAGTATTAACCTTAGTTATAGAGTTAATAAGATATATCTTTCTATTTTTCTTTCTAATTAGAAAGAAGGGGTTTTAGTAAGCTATATAACTTTACTTAAAGATACTCTTTTTTAGTCTGTTCTTTAGGATTATTATTATATTACTCTTTAAGGCTTTTAGAATTAGTATACTTCTTACTTATTAAGCTTTATAAGGAATAACTTTAATTATTTATAGAGGAGCTATAGATAGATAAATAGATCTATAATACTTAAAACTCTATATAAGGGCCTTCTCTCTATTACTTAGAACTTTAGAGAGAAGCTTCTTTTCTTTTAGGTTAAGGTAGCCTACTATTACTAGGATCTTATTAAGTTATTCTACTATAAGTTACTCTCTCTTAGAAATAGTTAAAAACTTTAGCTAGATAAGGTTTATAAAGGCACTTTTTAATACTAGTTTAAGGTTCTCTTTTACTTTAGCTTAGACTTTTAACTTTCACTCTAAGTCTTTTTTAAGTACTAAGCAATTAGAAGGTAAGCTATTAACTAGCTAGACTTTCTTATCTTTTATTTTATATATTATATTAACCTCTCTATATATAAAGGATAGAGTGTTATTATAGGTATAATTAGTTCTTAGTTTATCTTAGATTCTTATTAGAACCTTTTTTAGAAGGTTCTCTCTCTAATAGAACTAATAGTATATTTAAGTATTAGCTATATTAAATCTAATTTTCTATTTTAAGTTAAATAGATTTATAAAGAGTAAGAGATATATTCTAGTAGAAAGGAGAAGTTACTAAAGCTTTTTATTAGTTATAAACTTTAGTAGGTTAGTCTTATATACTACTTACTCTTTATAATACTTCTAGATAATAGGGTTAAATCTCTTAACTATATAGCTAAGAGCTCTAGTATACTTAGGTTCTCTTATATTAAGGATACTAATAGTAGTTTTCTAGTCTCTAAAAAGGGTAGCCTTACTATATATAAGGAGGTGCTTAGCTATTCTAAATAATATAAGCTTAGTGCTATTATATAGCTTAGTAGAGATTAGCTTCTCTTTTTACTAATAGATTAGCTAGTCTCTATTTCTATTTTATTTTTAGAAGAAGAGAGGCTTACTTAGAATATTAATTAGAAGTGTTAGAATCTTCTCTACTTTATAGCTAGGTATATAGTTAGAATCTATATAGTTAGCTTCTTTTCTCTTTTTCTAGTAGTAATATCTATAGAACTCCTTTAAAAAGGGTTTATAATAGTTAAGGTACTACTTATCTTTATAGAATTAGTATCTAGGAGTATATCTTTATAATTCTAAAATAGCCTAGATAATTACTTCTATTCTTAGTATAATAGCCTGCTTAAGGAAGACTTTAAGTACTATATAGAAGATATTACTATCTTTATTCAATATTATTAGAACCTCCTTATCCTCCTCTAATTCTTTTTAGATTAGAAAGTTAAAACTTTCTAGTAAATTAGCTTCTACTATTAGTATTATCTCTTCTAGTATATATAGGCTAGGCTAGCCTTTTAGGTTATAAAGTTATAGTTATAAACTTTTACTTAATTATCTATTAATTTCTATAATTACTAAGCTAGCTACTATATTAGAATTAGTAGTAGTAGCCTCTATTTTCTCTTCTCTATAGAAATTAAATAGACTTACTAAGTATAAGAAAAGCTAGTAGGGTTAGAAAGAATAGTAATAAAGTAATAAGACAGAGCAGTGCAGACAGCCCAGTTTAGAGGGTGCCTAGACAGGTATATTAGTTAGCATAGTATAGCAGGACTTTTGCCTTATTAAGGGCAGAGAGGAGGATAGAGGAGCATTATTAGTTAGCATCACCACAGTTTATCTTATTATTTAGAAGCTTTTATTACTTTTGCTTAACAGTTTGCGTCTATAATAAGGGTATTATGCTCAGAGAGATCCTTTCCTTTGTTCTGGAGCCTTTAGATATAAAGCTGCAATATTATGATATTTCTGTATAAGTATGTGGGAGTGTGTGGTTTTGTTGTTTTTGTCTTAAGGTTCTCAGCCTGTTTCAGTAACTAGTAAAATCTAAAGTATAGAATATTAAAGAAGTATAGATCTTCTAATTACTAGTCTAAAAGATACTAATTACTTAAGTTAGTAAGTATTTTAGTATTATTCTAGTATATATAATAAATAGAGCTTTAAGGATTATATTCTTAGATATCTTACTATATAGACTAATAAAGAAGGGTATATTAAGTATATAATAGCTGCTAATATAGATATCCTTAACTATAATACCCTTAAAAGTTACTATAGCTTAAGTATCTATAAAGTCTTAGACTCTAAGATATATAGAGATAATGCTCTTCTATATACTATTATAGCTAATATATTTCTTAGGGATAATATTAATAGTAGCACTAGTATTAATAATTTTATATTACTCTAAGTATATAGACTAGCTAATCCTTATAGTAATCTAGAAGTATAATATAATAAAGTTCTATATAGTAAGAACTTAGTGCTAGTAGGTATCTATAGTATAGTATAGGTGCTCTATTAAATTATTAAGGGAAGTAACTAGTATATTAAGGTCCTCCTTAGATTAAGAACTAGATAGAATAATATCTATTATATTAATACCTACTATACTATAGAGAGGTAGTTAACTAAAAATAGAAATTACTAAGCTGCTTATAAAGGCCTAGAAACTATAGATTATATCTATAAAGAGAGGAAAGATACTAATTAAAGAGAAGGGAGTTAGGTAGGATACTAGGTAAAAGAGAATTATATCTAAACCCTACTCTTAGTTTATTATAGTAGCTTTATAAAGTGTCTAAATTACTATAGCCTCCTCTTTATAAACTTAGACTTAAATATAGATCTTAATAGCACTAATCTCTATTTATAAGAGTGCTTTATACTAGAATATAAGGATTAGATCTGCTTATATATTATTCTAATACCTGATTTCTTATATAAGCTATCTGCTTAATCTAGGGGTCTTTATAATATAGCTGAGTAGATTTCTCTCTATAGATATAAATATATCTAGCTGTTAACTGCTATTCTACTAGAAGTAGTTCTAGATAACTAGCTTTATATACTTATAGACTATATTATTATAGTTATACTAAACCTAGTAAAAAAAGGATTTAGGGATAGTAATCTTTCTATTTACTTATTTAGCTTATAGATCTTTAGTGAGGATTTAGCTCTTTAATATTATAATAAAAGTTTTAGGTTAAGGGGTCTTAGTGGCTTCTAAGAGGCTATTATTAATTAGAGTATTTTTATCCTTATCTATAACCTCCTTAATATAAGACTTTAGGGGTAGAGTGGGAAAATAAGTTATATTTAGGTCTATAATATAGATCCTCTTCTTAGATCTAGTAGTAGGATAAGGTATTATATAGTAATTCTAAGCTTATAATCTAGTTATAGTATTAATATTAGTATCTATAGAGAGGATAATAGCTAGAATACTGAGAACTAGTATATAGATATTAAGGATATTATAGATAGTATCTAAGATTACTATACTAATAGGAGGAGTCTTTATAGCTAAAGTGGGGATTAGGAGCCTTAGAGTTCTCTATATAGTATACTAGGTATACTTATTAAACTGCTTATAGCTCTTAAACTAGAACTTAACTCTATAAAGGCTTAGAAAGTATCTATAAAGGGTAAGAATACTAGCCTCTAGCTGTTTAATCTTATCTATACTAGCTATAAGAATTAGAAAAGAAATAATTATTAAGTTATACTAGCTTTATTAATAGTCTTTATTAATCTCTTTATTAAGAACCTAGATATAGAGAAAACCCTATAGAGTGCTAATCTACTAATAGCTTTTATAAAATAAGTATAACTTTATATTAGAGAAGGCTTTAGTAGCTTTATAATTCTTAGTAAGATATCCTTTCTTACTATAGGTATAGTAAGTATTAGAGTTAATAGTTTCTATAAATCTTAGAGGCCTTAGCTAGTAGTAAGATTTAAGGCCTATAGAGTCTAAGTAACTACCTCCTCTTAGATTAAAGAGTATATAGCTATACCTTCTATATATAGAGCTATAGTTATAAGAGTTACTGCTATAATAGTTATACTATAAGAGCTTCTATATAGGCTAGGTATTAGCTATATTAGTAGTATATATACTAACTTTATTAATAGTATAGTTATATTAAGGAGTATTAGTATAGTACCTAGTTCTAATCTGCTTAATCTCTATATCCTTAAGGCAGATAGTAAGATTATCTACTTAGGCTTTTTAGTTAGGGGTATTAGTAGTTTTATTCTTTAGCTTAGTCTTTAAAGATAATATTCTTAATTACTTATACTTAAGTATAGTAACTAGTATGCTAGCTAGAATATCCTCTCTAATACCTTATAGTTATATATATATCTATTAAGACTAAACTTATTTAGTGATTATAATCTCTATCTAAATCTAAGAAACTAAAAGGAGACTTTAGTAGTTCTTATAGAGGATCTTTAAAATATACTTTATAGTTTGCTTAGAGAAGTAGTAGAAGATAATATAGTTAATCTCTATATTAGGTAGTATAAATAGTCTCCTCTTAGCTACTCTATTTTAAAGGTTACTAACCTTAGTAAGGAATTTAGAGATATATCTAGAGTTACTAATCTCTAAGCTAGAAATAAGGCTTTAAAGCTTCTTATTAGAGTTTAGATAAGTATTTAGGTTTATAATACTATATATCTTATAGAAGTTATTCTTAAGAGAGAGCTAATTATTATACTAAGTGGAAATATTCTTAAAGGTTTATTAATAGGCTTTAATATAGTGCTAGCTAATTAAGGTGATTATCTTCTCCTTATTCTATCTATAAAGCTTAGTATAGAATAGATAATCCTTAAAGAAGTTAGAAATATTATTACTAGTAAACTTAGAGGCCTCTAAACTATAAGAGATAATTAGAGTAGTAGTATATTACTTTTATATAGCCTTAGCTAATTTCTTAATTATTTCTATAGTACTAATAGTAAGTAGAGAGGCTAAGTCTTTTATAGAAAGTATAGTAGTAGCTTTTATAGATATAACCTTATTTAGCTATTAGTCTAAGCTTACTCTCTATAATTTAAGGGAAGTTATATATCTATAGTTTTTATATTTATTATAGATATTCTTATTAGTATAGACTTAGTAATTAATCTTAGTGCTTTAGAACTATAAAGGTAAAAACTTCTTAGATTTATTATTATCTATAATAGTAGAGCAAAGAGCTTATTTCTAAATACTTTTAAATATAGCTTTCTTAAAGGGTTTTATACCTAGAGTGTGGTTCTTAGAGCTAGAAGAGTTTAAAATAAATATACTAACTTTAAGGGCTTTCCTAGATTTCTTAGAGTATTACTTAGATATAGTATAGTAAGTAGTTAATATAATTTATTATAATTAGATATAGGTATTAATACTAAGGTTTATTAATATTTAAATTGTTTAATAATAAAAGAGAAGAGTTATATAGTAATTTGACTTATAATAATTAAGTAGATAGAGAGAAAGAGGGCTTTAACCTCCTTCTCTTTCTAAGTGGTGGTTATAAATTATAGGCTAGGAGTAGTTATAGCCTCTATTTCTTTTATAAGTATATAGGCTTTTCTTCTTAATATAGCTAGGGGTAGTTATAGCCTCTATTTTATCTATAAGTTTATAGACTCTTTTCTATTCTTTTTTATAAGTAATATAATACTATAATTTCCTTAATTCTATAGATATTAACTATATAGTGACTAAGATAAGGCCTAAATCCCCTTAGTTAAGCTTATTAGCCTAATTAGTGTTATTAATTTATTGCTTTATTACTAATTATTAGGTTTTAGGTTATAGAAAGTAGATATTAGCTCTACTTTTATAAAAACTAAAGAGAAAAGAGAAAACTTTTTAATTTAGTAAAGTTTAAAGCTATTATAGCTAGATTTTTAGGGTTTTAAGTATTTCTATCTAAAAACCCTAACTATATAGCTATTATACCTAGTATCTTCTTAGATTAGGTCTATAAAGAGACTTCTAAATGTTATTATATAAAGTTTATTATTATAGCTACTAAGTTTATAAAGTTAATATTCTATTAAGTAGTTAGAATAATATATTATAGTTCTGTATTAAATATAAGCCTGTTTATATAGTATAGAAGTATACTCCTTTTAAGTACTATAGAGGAAGTCTTAAGAGAGAAGAATCTATCTCTAGGCACTATTAAAACAGGCTAAGAACCTTAAAACAAAAATAATAAAACTATATACTCCTATATATTTATACAGGAATATTATAATATTATAGCTTTATATCTAGAAGCTCTAGAATAAAGAAAAGGATCTCTCTAAGTATAATAACCTTATTATAAATATAATCTATTAAGTAAAAGTGATAGAAGCTTTTTAATAATAAGATAAACTATAGTGATACTAACTGATAATACTCCTCTATCCTCCTTTCTGCCCTTAATAAGGCAAAAGTCCTGCTATACTATGCTGACTAATACACCTGTCTGGGCACCCTCTAAACTGGGCTGTCTGCACTACCCTATCTTAATATATATAAGAGATAACTCCTTAACCTTTTAAGATATTTTTATAGCTAGAAGTATAAAAAGCTCTATAAGTAGAGCTTTATATTTATTAAAATAGGCTGAGAACCTTAAGATAAAAATAATAAAACCACACACTCCTATATACTTATATAGAAATATTATAATATTATAGCTTTATATCTAGAGGCTCTAGAATAAAGAAAAGGATCTCTCTGAGTATAATAACCTTATTATAGATATAAACTATTAAGTAAAAGTGATAAAAGCTTCTTAATAATAAGATAAAAACTATTATAATACTAATAATAATACTCCTCTATCCTCCTCTCTGCCCTTAATAAGGTAAAAAGTCCTGCTATACTATGCTAACTAATATACCTATTTAGGCACCCTCTAGATAGAGCTGTCTATACTGCTCTATCTTAATTATCCCCTATAGTTTTATCTTAATGCTCTATAAGAAAGACTATATACTAAAGAAAAGTTATATAAATAAAAGCTACTATTTATAAAGGAAAAGGCACTTCTTATACTACTTAATTGCCCCTTTTAGGTTATTATAAATCTAATTACTTTTTTCTATAGTTATACTATTCTAGTTTTCTTTATCTAGGCCTATCTTCTATAGGCTTATAAGCTTTATCCTAATCTAAACCTTACTTATATTATCCCTATCTATACTAGCTAAGTAGCTATAAAAAGTAGTAACTATAGTTACTCTTAGAGATATTATCTTTAATCTATTATTAGTAGTTAACTTACTCTATAATATAGTTCTTATAGCTATTATAGATAGGCTAAAGAATATTAAATAAAGCTAGATATAGAGAATATTTCCTAGTAATAATAGTTTAGTATAATACTAGAGCAGAGAGGTATAAAGGGGTTATATCTTATTTAGTATTAGGCAGTTTAGCTAGTAAAATAAAAAGGTTAGATAGAGTTAAACCTAGATCTATAAGGCTAGAGTTATTATTACTAGGAGATAGTAGAGTGCTATAGGAACTAAAAGCTAGTAAGTCTAGATCTATAATAGTATAGAAGCTAGCTCTACTAGGGTAATAAGGGGTAGGTTTCCTGCTATTAGGCTTACTAACCTAGCTTTTTATATAGTAGGAGGTAAAAGTCCTTATAGAAAGCCTTAGTACTTTAAGAAGAGGTAGAAAGAAGAGTATTTTAGATACTAGAGGCTATATCTTATTAGTATTACTATATAACTCTGCTATAAGGAGGTCTACCTAAAGTATTTATAAAGGTTTAATACTATAAAGTATAGGGTATTTTATAAACTTAGTAGTAATCTTTAAGATATACTAGGTAATAATTTAGAATTAATTTCTTCTTACTGCTCCTTCTATAGTTATTACTAATACTATACTATTAATAATGCTCTTATAAATATAGACTCTAACTTAATCTACTACTCTAAGGCTATATATCTATAAATCCTGCTATTAGAGCTAAGATCTAACTATAGTATTCTTTTAAAGAAGGGTATAAATATTAATAGAGGCTCTAAGAAGCTTATAATACTAGGAGAGGTTTTCTATAGCTTCTATAAATAGTTTATTAAAATCTCTGCTCTAAATTAGATTAGTATAGTAAGTAGTTTCCCTTTCTTAGTTTACTACTATTATTACTTAGTAGTTACTACTATATTAAATATAAAAGATAGTAATATCTAACTAGATAAGTAGGTTATAATAGATATCTATAATTAATAATATTAAGACCTAGTACTTACTAAGAGAGGGTATTACTCTTATTTACTAAGTAACTTATCTTTTTGGAGTTTATATATATTTACCTAACCTATATATATTAAACTTAGTAAGGTAATATATCTCTTTTATTTTAAAATAGGTCTCTATTACTAGTTTCCCTTAAATATTATAGAAATAAGTAAGGTAATATTAGATAACTAATAGAGGCTACTTAGCCTATCCTCTAGTTATATTAAACCTATAGTAGAATTAGATTTATAAAAATAGTATAGTATTCTAACTTAACTTAATATACTAGTTAGATATTCTCTTTTCCTTTATTTTATTCTTTAGTAGTTCTAGATTACTAGCTAGACTTATAACTAGAAGTTCTAGGCTACTATAAGAGTTATTAATATAGATTAGTTATCTGGAGTTATTAGTATAGTAAGAGCTATAACCTAGATAAAGAGAAAGCTTATTATTATAAAGGTTAAAGGCTCTCTCCCCTATCTATCTATTTTCTTAGTATATAATAGTGATAATTCTATTTTAATAAGTATAGTTCTATATAGTATTAACTATAGGATAATTATTAATAATATCTCTTACTCTAGTATTATAGTTCTTAGATAAACTTAGATTTAGATCTATAAGGGGCTTAATAAGTATATTAATAGGTATAAAAGCTCCTATAACTTAAATATTAGATATAGATACTTTAGGGTTAAGGTTAAGTGTTTTAAGATATCTAAGATAGAGCTATACTAGAGTTAATCTATCTATAAATATTAAGTTAGAAACTATAAAGTTCTAAGTATAAATTATCTTCTAAATCTTTTTATTATATAGTAGAGAAATAATCTTTTTAATATACTTAGCTCTATTAGTAGTTTTTAATAGAGTTAGAAAGACTATACTATTTATTTCTAGATCTCTCTTATAGAACTTAGAAGTAATTTAATTTATTTATATATTAAAGATCTCTTTAAAGGAAAAACTAGTTTAGTATTTAGCTAATCCTAGTTATATATAGTAGTAAAGCTACTTAAGGCAGAATATATCTAATATTTATAACTACTCTTCTTAGAGTTAGAGTATATAGATAACTTTAACTAAGTACTTAAAAATAGATATTATACTATTAAGGGGCTTATAAATAGCTATTATAAATCTAATTAGTATCTTAAAATATAATTCTATCTTTCTATTATACTAGAAGTTATTATAAAAGTAGAAAAAGCCTAAAAGTTAGTTAATAAGTAAGATAGAGTAAAAGATTACTTCTTTACTAATACTCTTCTTAGCTAGTAATTAGAGAATAAGTATAGTAAGCTAGCTTTTTTATATAATAGCTTTACTATTTTTAATTCTAGTATTAGTAGAAGTATAGTATTATTTAATAAGGCTAATTCTATTAGAGAGGTTATAAGTAAGAAGTTAGAAACTAGTTTCTATATTAGAAGCTAAAAGGGAAGTCTTAGTCTAAATAGTTTCTTATAGATTAAATAGATTAACTATAGTAACTAACTCTTCTTTATTCCCTTTAGCCTAGCTTAGTTATTAAAATCTAGTAGATTAAAGCTATTAGAGATAAATATAAAGTTAAGCTATAGAGATACTAGAGTAAAGCTACTAAAACTCTTTATATTTAAGGTTCTTATTTAGTTTAAGAGGGAATTAGAGATAGAAAGAAAGTATCTATCTAGCTAAGTGCTACTTATTAATTCCTATAGCTAGAATATTTAAGGTTCTTTTAAAGAGAATAGAGTTAGTAGATATAATAATAGTTTCTATAAGCTTACTATTCTATTTATCTCTCTCTTAAGAAAACTTCTCTAAAATAGTAATAAGAAATACTTTCTTAACCTAGATATTAATAATCTTAGTAGGGAAACTCTTAGATAAAGATATTATTAAAAATAGAGTAAATAGAAGTAATTATAGACTTAATTAAGGCTTCTAGTAAGGAGAGAAGGTTATATAAGTAGTATAAAAGAGTAAAGGTTTATAATATTATAAAGAGAGAGTTATATATAGATAAGTATAGATTAGAGTAGAAATTTATACTTAAATATCTATAAAAAGAGCTTAGAATATAAATTAAGTTAAGCTATAATATTAAATAAATTATTAATAGGTTAAATCTATTTATATTAAGAGAGATAAAGCAGTTATTTATATATAAGTTAAAGAAGTAAGCTACTAGTTACTAATTATTAACTAACTAGAATAAAGAGATAGAATAAGAATAGGTAGTAGAAAGAAGTAGTTATAAGAGTTAACTCTTTTTCTTATTTAATTAATCTTAACTATAAGAAAGGCTTAACTTTTTAAGTAAATAATTTAATAAGAGGTAGGATAACTAAATTATATAACTAAACCCCCTCTAGCTCTTTTCTAGCTTTTTCTTCTTTCTCTATAATATAATAGAAATAGTAATTTCTCTTTTATATCTATAAAGTATAACTTTAAGCTTTCTTTAATACTTATTAGTTATAGCTTTTATTAGAAATCCTAATAATTCTTATATACTAATTTAGCTAAGAAAGTATATCTTCTAGCTTTTTATAAATAAACTAGTTTCTAATAAGAGAGACTATAACTCCCCTCTATATATTAAGCCCTCTATTAACTTCTTTATAGTAAGTAGACTTACTCCTTTAACTCTTACTTTATATATTTACTAACCTTTTTATATAGGTTATAATATCTCTTATATAGTACTTACTTAAGCTTTTAGAGCCTTTTTAGCTATACTAGAAAGTAGACTTCTATATAAAAGTTCTGCTTTTAGATAACTATAAGATTATTATTTATTAGTTTTAGGAGGCTTATACTAATCCTTACTACTAGAGTATAATAGAGAAGGAACTGCTATTCTATAAGTATATCTTTATCACTTTAGTAGTTATAGATACCTTTAAACTTTAGCTAGTAAAAATAATTAATTCTAATAAACCTAAGATCAGCTATAGCTTCTATATTTAAGCTAATAGAGGTTATAATATAGTTCCTTATAGCAGCTATAAGTAATATACTTACTCTCTCTATAATAAAGCTACTAGAGCTTAGATCTATAAGCTATATTTTAAGTATATAAGTATACCTAGTAATACTTATACTAACTATCTTTACTATAAATAAGATTCTAAGTATTTCTTTAACTCTAAGAGAAACTATAAGGCTTTTAGCTATAATATAGGTAATCTAGAATAATAGAGCAGTAAATTTAAAGAAGTAGTTATCTAGTTCTAGATTAACTAGCAGACTATAGAGAGATTTAGAGTAACTTATTTAGGATTTAGAACTATAATAGAGCACTATAAAACTTAGCTAAAAAAGTATAAGTCTAGGTTACTATTTATTCTTACTAGTTACCCTCTAGCTAATTTAGATATCCCTATTTCTAATAAGAGAAAGCAGGTTAAAATCCTAACTAGGGTTTAAAAGAGAAGAGCAGAAAAAAGAAAGAACTAATATAATATTCTATATATATAGCAGTCTTTATAAACCTAAAAATATAAATTAATAAATAAAATCCTCCTTATTTAGCCTTAAAATACTTTAATATATATACTCTATATAAAGTAATATAGGAGAAATCAGGAAAAACTAGGAAAAATTATATAAAGTCTTAGTAAATTAGGTAAAATTAACTAGCTATAATAATACTTTTTTAGTATAGTAAAGTACCTTAAAATATAGGTGGGAGGGTTTCTTTATTTCCAGTTTCTTTAGTAATATAACTACCTATAGCTAGAGAAACTTACTAATCTAACTATCTATATAAAGCTATAGTTATATAAGAGGATAAGCAAAGAATTAATTTAAAAGCAAAAATATTATTATAAATATAAAATAGATAAATAATTACTATAAGAGTAGAAACTAAAAAAGAGCAGATAGATAATATAAAATAATATAATATTATACAGAGATATGCCCCTCTTAGAATACTAAGTATAGAAGTCTAATTTAAAGTAGTAATATAAAAAGAATAACTAGCTAGGTATTATAAATATAGCTAAACTATTAAAGTTAAACTATAACTTAAAGACTTTCTAAGTAATAATAAGCTAGAACCTAGTACTTAAAGTAGAAGGCTATTTAGTTAAGGCAGAAAGCTATAAAGAGAGATCTTCTAGAATAAGGTATAAAATACCTAAGCAGTAATAGAGAGAAATAGAGCATACTAATTATTAAAAAGGTTATAACATACTCCTAATAGGTTCTATATAGCAGAACTTGCTATAAGTATAGTAGTAATCTTAGTAGTATAATTCTTAATATAATTATAGTGCTTAGGCTTAATACTACTATTACTAGTAAGATTAGAACTATAAGAGTATAAGAGCAGACTTATATAGTAAGCAGAATAATATAGGTATAAGTAGGCTAGCCTTAGTATTATCTCTAAAGTCTATTCTAATATACTAAGCTGGAAAATTATAGTTAAGTAATTAAGATAGAGAGTATAGTAAGTCTCTCTAAAAGTATAAGCCTTATCTATTATAGATATAAAAGGGTTTAATTTTCTATAGCAGGGCTAATTCTAGTAGATTATATAGTATTATTCCCTATTTTAGTATACTAACTATTTCTAACTAGATTAAATAGCTAAAGCTTTATATAAAGTTTCTATATTGCTCTTATCTAGTTAAGAGCCTCCTTTAAGGTCTATAAATATACTACTAAGTATATAATCTGCTATAAGATATTACTATCTAGATTACTTATTAATAGAGGGTTAGTATTATTAGAGTTAGTAAAAGGTTTTTCTACTTCTTCTTTATTATCTTTATTAGAGTGGGAGTAACTATAGGTAGGGTAAATCTTATTAAGTTAGTTTATAAGGTTAAGTCTATACTAGTTAATATCTTCTAGTTTCTAAAAACCTTCTAGAACCTTAATAAACTTCTTTAAGCAGTTTTTAGTATAAGTTAACCTATAAAGGGGTTTCTCTATAAAGGTCTTAAACTAATATAAAGTATTATTAGAAGCCTTTAAATAGATCTTAAAGGGGCCTTTCTAATAGTAGTTAAGCTTAGTATCTAAAGACTTATCTATATACTATTTAATATTAAATACTAGAATAAGGTTACCCACTTCTAGTTTCTAACTATATAAGATATAGCATTTCTAGTAATTAAACCTATCTATAATATGCTTATACTAGGCTATAATTATCTTCTATATAGTAATATAGTTCTTATTAAGCTATTTAAAAGCTCTTATCTATATAAAAAGCTCCTCCTCTAGTATTATCACCTAGTTCTATACTAATACTCTCTAGATTAGTATAAATATCTCTATTAGCATTATAGCCTTATATTTATAGAGTAGATAGAAGGAGCTATAGCTAGTTAAGGCTTTAATAGAAGTCCTATTAGTAAATAGTATAGCTTAGAAGGATAGCTAGAAGTTCTTACCTATATTCTTTATCTAAGTAGTAAGAATATATATAATAGTCTAGTAGCTAATTTTAATAGTGCTATTAGTATATAGGTTATAGGTAGTAGTAACTTTTCACTTAAATTTATACTTATAGTTAAATTTAATAACTATACTCTTATTTTTAGGGCCTCTATTAATAATAAGCATACTATATAGCCTATAATAATAAATAATATCCTTTTATATAAACTTAGTAATAAGGTAAGAGTTAGCTTACTATATTTACTAAGCTTCTACCTATCTAGTTAGAAGGTATTAGGCTTTCACTATATTCTATTTACTAACCTTCTATATATCTAATACTATATAAGTAAATAGCAGCTCTAAGAGCGCTAAGAAATAGTAAGAGTTATCTATATATCTAGGCCTATACTTCTAATAATCTTTATAAGTTTAGACTTATTTGCTAATTTATTAGTAGAAGCTATATTAGTAATACTGCTCTGCTAACTATTTAATAACTATATTATATCCCCTATACCTACTCTCTTAGTATGCTTTTATAATAAGCTTAGTTTAGGTCTATAAATTATCTATAACTTATTATAGAGTAGGCTTATATATACTAGAATATATAAATAATAACTTATCCTTTAGGGGGAATTTCCCAGCCTCCTCCTTAAACTTATAATATAGACTAGGCTTAATTCTATCTAGCTATCTTAAGGTACTAAGGTAGTAAGCAATTTAGCATAAATAGTAATTCTAGTATTGAGTTTGTAGTTACGACGCAGCCCCCCGCAAAAAAGACTACGACAAATTCACCCAGTTTATGGGCATAATTTGGGAAACACTATAGAGGCACTTTGACCTATGCCCTCTACTAGTTAAGGATAACAATACAGGAACCCGATATGTTCCTGCTAGTAAGCAAACTCTCTGAACATCACAAAGTCGGACGCACGCTCTGGCCAAATAGACCAGCGGAACAGTAACGGCGCGGGCGACGCCGCGCCGCACGTAACGGGGCCGATCACATCGGGGCCGAGTATGTAATTCTAGTATAAAGAGCTATCTAGCACTATATTAGAGATATCTATAAGTCTTAGAAACTCTTATAGAATATTATTAACTTTAGTAGTAAGGATCTTAGTAGAATAAACTCTATCTCTATCTATCTATACTTTATTAAAGAAAAAGATAGTAATTAGGTCTATAAAAAAAGATTTGCTTATTAATCTAGTTATTTATTTCTCCTTTAGTATTTTAGTTAAGCTTATCTAATAGTCTACTAGATTTATAAAATAATCTATTAGCTATAATATTCTAGCTTTTAGATAGGTACTTAACTTTAAAGTTAAATATATAAATCTATAATATCTATTAAATAATAAGAGCTCTAGATAGATTAGAGGTAGTGCTATTAAGCTAAGTAATAAGAGTCTTAGTATCTATTTCTAGTATAAAGTAGTAACTATAGAGATAAAAGTAAACTTATTTAAGGGCTTTAAGTATACCTCTTAACTTCTTCTTCTTAATATTATAGTTTAGCTCTATACTAGTCTATAAGCTACTTTTATATCTAGAAACCGCACACTTACTATTAATATATTAACTGAGGATAGTACCCTAACTAAGACTACTAGCATTAACTATAAAGTAGATTTTACCTATATTAGCACTATAGTTAAGCTTAATAAGGATAGAAGCAGAGATAAGTTAGTTTTTAAGAGTATTTATAGCTAACAATTAAGGCTAGTTCTATTTAAATAGAATATTCTTCTTTAAGAGTACTATAAGTAGCCTAGCTATAGCTAAAAATCCCTAAACCTAAATATAATAGAATATTATAATATTAAGAAAGGATTTAAAGTTAGTGAGGTTATTATAAACCCTCTATTTTCTAATCTTAATAATCTTTAATTTCTCTAGCCTTTAGCTATTAGTGCTATAAATATACTCTAAAATAGTAATAGATTACTAGGCTTACTGCAATTTCTTAATAGTAATAGTATAGCTAGCTAACTTAATATTAATAAGAATCTTATTAATATTCTAGATATACTCTAGGATATATCTATATAGCCTAGAGTAACTAGGAACTTCTTTATTATTATACTTTAAGATAGAGCCCTTAATAGCTATATTATTAAGGAAAGCCTTATAGTAGGTTAGAATTAGATTATATAGAATTTATATTATAACTTTTATAAACTAGACTATAGAATTAGTAACTTCTTAAAATAGAATATATATCTAAAAGAGGCTAATTAGTATTATAAAGGTTATAATATTATAGCTATATAGATCTAGTAGAACTTAGTTATATCTAGAAAAGAAATCTAATAGTAAGAGAAGCTAGTATATTATAAAGTCTTTTAAAAACTTATTACTAAATAGGAGTAAAGCTATATTATATAGGGTAATAATATTAATCTTAGTTATAGAGTTAATAAGCTATATCTTTCTATCCTTCTTTCTAACTAAAAAGAAGAGATTCTAATAGGCTATATAACTTTACTTAAAGATATTCTTCTTTAGCCTATTCTTTAAGATTATTATTATATTACCCTCTAAGGCTTTTAGAATTAGTATACTTTTTACTTATTAGGCTTTATAAGAGATAACTCTAATTACTTATAGAGGAGCTATAAATAGATAAATAGATCTATAATACTTAAAACTTTATATAAGAGCCTTCTCTCTATTACTTAGAACTTTAAAGAGAAGCTCCTTTTCTTTTAGATTAAGGTAGTTTACTATTACTAGAATCTTATTAAGTTATTTTACTATAAGTTACTTCCCTTTAAAAATAGTTAAGAACTTTAGTTAGATAAGATTTATAAAGGTGCTTTCTAATACTAGTCTAAAATTCTCTTTTACTTTTACTTAGACCTTTAATTTCCACTCTAGATCTTCTTTAAGTACTAAGCTATTAGAAAATAAGTTATTAACTAGCTAAACTTTCTTATCTTTTATTTTATATATTATATTAACCTCTCTATATATAAAGAGTAGAGTATTATTATAGATATAATTAGTTCTTAGTTTATTCTAGATTCTTATTAAAACCTTTTCTAGGAGGTTCTCTCTCTAATAGAACTAATAGTATATCTAGATATTAGCTATATTAAATCTAATCCTCTATTTTAAGTTAAATAGATTTATAAAGAGTAAAGAGCATATTTTAGTAGAAAGGAGAAGTTACTAAAGCTTCTTATTAGTTATAAACTTTAATAAGTTAGTCTTATATACTACTTACTCCTTATAATACTCCTAGATAATAGAGTTAAATCCCTTAACTATATAGCTAAGAGCTCTAGTATATTTAGGTTTTCTTATATTAAGAATACTAGTAGCAGTTTTTTAGTTTCTAAAAAGAGTAGCCTTACTATATATAAGAAGGTGCTTAGCTATTCTAAATAATATAAGCTTAGTGCTATTATATAGCTTAGTAGGGATTAGCTTCTCCTTTTACTAATAGGTTAGCTAGTCTCTATTTCTATCTTACCTTTAAAAGAAAAGAGACTTATTTAGGATATTAGTTAGAAGTGCTAGAACCTCCTCTATTTTATAGCTAGGTGTATAGTTAGAATCTATATAGTTAGCTTCTTTTCTCTTTTTCTAGTAGTAATATTTATAGAACTCTTTTAGAAAAGGTTTATAATAGTTAAGGTGCTGCTTATTTTTATAGAATTAGTATTTAGAGGTATATTAAGACAGGGCAGTGCAGACAGCCCAGTTTAGAGGGTGCCCAGATAGGTATATTAGTTAGCATAGTATAGCAGGACTTTTCGCCTTATTAAGAGCAGAGAGGAGAATAGGGGAATATTATTAGTTAGTATCACCACAGTTTATCTTACTATTTAGAAGCTTTTATCACTTTTACTTAACAGATTATATCTATAATAAGATTATTATACTTAGAGAGATCCTTTCCTTTATTCTAAGGCCTCTAGATATAAAGCTATAATATTATAATATTTCTATATAAGTGTGTGGGAGTATATAGTTTTATTATTTTTATCTTAAAGTTCTTAACCTATTTTAATAGTACCTAGAAGCAGATTCTTCTCTCTTAAAACTTCCTCTATAATACTTAAAAGGGGTATACTTCTATACTATATAAATAGGCTTATATTTAATATAGAACTATAATATATTATCCTAACTACTTAATAGAATATTAACTTTATAAACTTAATAGTAATAATAATAGACTTTATAAAATAATATTTAGAAGTCTCTTTATAGATCTAATCTAAGAAAGTACTAGATATAATAGCTATATAGTTAGAGTTTTTAGATAGAAATACTTAAAACCCTGAAAATCTAGCTATAATAGCTTTAAACTTTACTAGATTAAAAAGTTTTCTCTTTTCTCCTTAGTTCTTATAAAAGTAAAGCTAGTATCTACTTTCTATAACCTAGAACCTAATAATTAGTAATAAAGTAATAAACTAATAATACTAGTTAGGCTAATAAGCTTAACTAAGAGAATTTAGGCCCTATCTTAGTTACTATATAGTTAATATCTATAGGATTAAGGAAATTATAGTATTATATTACTTATAAGAAAGAATAGAAAAGAGTCTGCAAACTTATAGATAGGATAGAGGCTATAACTACTCCTAGCTATATTAAGAAGAAGAGCCTATATACTTATAGGAGGGATAGAAGCTATAACTACTTCTAGCTTATAATTTATAACTACTACCTAGAAAGAGAAGGAGGTTAAAGTTCTCTTTCTCTCTATCTATTTAATTATTATAGATTAAATTACTATATAACTCTTCTCTTTTATTATTAGATAATTTAAATATTAATAAACTTTAATATTAATACTAATATTAAGTTATAATAAATTATATTAATTACTTCCTATACTATATCTAAGTAATACTCTAAAAAATCTAAGAGAGCTCTTAAAGTTAGTATATCTACTTTAAACTTTTCTAGTTCTAAGAACTATACTCTAGGTATAAAACCCTTTAAAGAAGCTATATTTAAAAGTATTTAGAAATAAGCCCTTTACTCTACTATTATAGATAATAATAGATCTAAGAAGTCTTTACCTTTATAGTTCTAGAGTACTAAGATTAGTTACTAGGTCTATACTAGTAAGAATATCTATAATAAGTATAAGAACTATAGAGATATAGCTTCTCTTAAACTATAGAAAGTAGGTTTAAACTAGCAGCTAGATAAGGTTATATCTATAAAGGCTACTACTATACCTTTTATAAAAAACTTAGTCTCTCTACTTACTATTAGTATTATAGAAGTAATTAAGAAATTAGCTAAAGTTATATAAAAGTAGTATACTACTACTCTAATTATCCCTTATAGTCTAGAAGCCTCTAAGTTTACTAATAATAATATTTCTAACTTCTTTAAGGATTATCTATTCTATACTAAGCTTTATAGCTAGAATAAAGAAAAGATAATTACCCTAGTTAGCTAGTACTATATTAAAACCTATTAATAAACCTTTAAGAGTATTTCTACTTAATATAATAATTAGCTCTCTCTTAAAGATAACTTCTATAAGATATATAATATTATAGATCTAAATACTTATCTAGACTCTAATAAGAAGCTCTAAAGCCTTATTTCTAGTCTAGAGATTAGTAATCCTAGATATATCTTTAAATTCCTTATTAAGATTAGTAACCTTTAAGATAAAATAGCTAAAAGGAGACTATCTATACTACCTAATATAGAGATTAACTATATTATCTTCTACTACTTTTCTAAGCAAACTATAAGATATATTTTAAAGATCCTCTATAAGAACTACTAGAGTCTTTTTTTAGTTTCTTAGATTTAGATAGAGATTATAATTACTAAATAGATTTAGTCTTAATAAATATATATATAACTATAAAGTATTAGAGAGGATATCCTAGCTAGTATACTAGTTACTATACTTAAATATAAGTAATCTAGAGTATTATCTATAAAGGCTAAGCTAAAGAATAAGATAACTAGCACTTCTAACTAGAAGGCTTAGATAGATAACCTTATTACCCACCTTAAAGATATAGAGATTAAGCAGATTAAAACTAGATACTATACTAATACCCCTTAATATAATTATACTATTAATAAAGTTAGTATATATACTGCTAATATATTAAATACCTAGCCTATATAGAAGCCCTTATAGTATAACTATTATAGTAGTAACTCTTATAACTATAGCTCTATATATAGAGGATATAGCTATATACTCTTTAATCTAAGGGGAGGCAGTTACTTAGACTTTATAGACCTTAAATTTTGCTACTAGCTAAGACTTCTAAGGTTTATAGAAACTATTAACCCTAACACCTGCTATACTTATAGTAAGAAAGGATATCTTATTAGAGATTATAAAGCTGCTAGAGCCTTTTCTAATATAAAACTATACTTATTTTATAGAAGCTACTAGTAGATTAGCACCCTATAAGGTTCCCTCTATATCTAGGTTTCTAATAAAGAGATTAATAAAAGCTGCTAATAAGGCTAGTATAACCTAATAATTATTTCTTTTCTAATTCTTATAGCTAGTATAGATAAAACTAAGCAGCTAGAAACTAGTATCCTTACCCTTTATAGATACTTTCTAAGCTTTTAGGGAGTTAAGTTCTAGCTTAAAAGCTATAAGCAGTCTAATAAGTATACTTAGTATATTATATAGGAAACCCTGAGACCCCTAATCTCTGCTTTAGCTATAAAGACTCCTCCTACTAGTATAGTAACCTCAGATATTACCTATAATATCCTTAATATCTATATACTAGCTCCTAGTATTCTAGCTATAGTTCTCTCTATAGATATAGATATTAATACTATAACTAGATTATAAACTTAGAACTACTATATAACTTCTTACCCTACTACTAAGCTTAAAAAGAGGGTCTATATTATAGACCTAAATATTGCTTATTTTTCTACTCTACTTCTTAAGCCTTATATTAAGGAAGTTATAGATAAGAATAAGAATACTCTAGTTAATAACTGCCCCCTAGAAGCTACTAAGACCCCTTAACCTAAATCTTTTATTATAATATTAGAGAGCTAAATCCTTACTAAAAACCTATAAGCTAAGTAAATAGATAGAAAGGTTACTATTCCTAAATCCTTTCTTTACTAGGTCTAGTATAACTATAATAATATAGTCTATAAGTATATAAAGCTAGTTATCTAGAACTACCTCTAGTAGAATAGCAATTAATAGCTAGATATATTTATACTTATAGGGAGAAACCTACTTAGCTATATTATAAAAGCTTCTAGATTAAGCAGCTAGCTTATATAAGAAATTAGATATTAGAATAATATATAAGCAAACCTAACTCTTATATTCTAGTATAAAGCACTCTTATAAGTAGAAGTTAGTACTATTAAGGCCTATATTTAAGTCTAAGTTTATAAAGAGGAAGCTATAGCAGTTTAAATACTTTATAAAGCTACTATAATAGACTAAGAGTAGGATTTAGATATAATTCTCTTTTACTTAGTATCCTATCTAACCTTCTTCCCTTTAACTAGTATCTTTCCTCTCTTTATAGATATAATTTGCAGTTTCTAAGCCTTTATAAGCAGCCTAGCACTTTCTGTTTTCAGTTAACTACCTCTCTATAATATAGCAGGTATTAATATAATAGATATTATCCTATCTAGCACTTAACCTAAAAAAAACCTTAATATACTAGTTACTTTCCTTAATAATTTAGCAGAGCACCTATACTATACTATAGTTACCTATTAGTATAGAGTTCTCACTATATAAGACTTTATTATACTATACTTTTAGATTACTATAAGGATTAGCTAGTCTATATACTTAGAGTGATATAGGATTATTAATACTAGTACTACTATTAATATTATCTCTGAGAAGTATATTAGCTATAATAGTATATAGGAGAGTATTATCCCTATATATCTTAGAGTCTAAGGCTTTATAAATACTTAAGCTATAATAACTTTTAAGGATATTATAGTTAAGGATATCTATATTAGCAGCTATTATATATCTAATATCCCCTTCTTTATTAGCCTATATAGTAAGATATCTAAGAATATAATCCTTAGAGCTCTATTTATTATATATACTAGAATAATACTAGAATACTTACTAACTTAGATAATTAGTATCTTTTAGGCTAGTAATTAGAAGATCTATATTTCTTTAATATTCTATACTTTAGATTCTACTAGTTACTTTACTACTATACTTTCTAACTCTATTAGCTTCTCTTATACTTAGTAAGCCTATTTAATTCCTATAGAGGAGGGAAAATAGAGGCTACTACTACTAATTCTAATATAGTAGCTAGCTTAGTAATTATAAGAATTAATAGATAACTAAGTAAGAGTCTATAACTATAACCTTATAACTAGAAAGGCTAGCCTAGCCTATATATACTAGAAGAGATAATACTAATAGTAGAAGCTAATTTGCTAGAAAGCTTTAACTTTCTAGTCTAAGAGGAATTAGAAGAGAATAAGGAGGTTCTAGTAATATTTAACAAAGATAGTAATATCTTCTATATAGTACTTAAAGTCTCCCTTAAACAGGCTATTATACTAAGAATAGAAGTAATTATCTAAGCTATATTAGAATTATAAGGATATACTTCTAAATACTAATTCTATAAAGAAAAGCTATACTATAACTATTATAAACCCTTTCTAAAAAAGTCCTATAAATATTACTACTAGAGGAAGAGAAAAAAAGCTAATTATATAGATTTTAACTATATATCTAGCTATAAGATAGAAGAGGTTCTAGTACTTCTAACTAATATTCTAAGTAAACCTCTCTTCTTTTAGAAATAAGATAGAAATAGAAACTAGCTATCCTATTAGTAAAAGGAGAAGCTAATCCTTACTAAGCTATATAATAATACTAAGCTTATATTATTTAGAATAGCTAAGTATCTCCTTATATATAATAAAGCTATTCTTTTTAGAAACTAGAAGACTACTATTAGTATCCTTAATATAAGAGAACCTAAATATACTAGAACTCTTAGCTATATAGTTAAGGAATTTAACTCTATTATCTAGGAGTATTATAAGAAGCAAGTAATATATAAGACTAACTTATTAAAGTTTATAACTAATAAAAAGCTTTAGTAACTTCTCCTTTTTACTAAAATATACCTCTTACTCTTTATAAATCTATTTAACTTAGAATAGGGGATTAGATTTAATATAGCTAATACCTAGATATACTATTAGTCCTATTAGAGAGAAAACCTCCTAAAAAAGGTTCTAATAAAAATCTAAAATAAACTAAAAACTAATTATATCTATAATAATACTCTATTCTTTATATATAAAGAGGTTAATATAATATATAAAATAAAAGATAAGAAAGTCTAGCTAGTTAATAACTTACCTTTTAATAGCTTAGTATTTAAAAGAGATCTAGAGTGGAAATTAAAAGTCTAGGTAAAAGTAAAAGAGAATCTTAAACTAGTATTAGAAAGTATCTTTATAAACCTTATCTAATTAAAGTTTTTAACTATTTCTAAGAGAGAGTAACTTATAGTAGAATAACTTAATAAGATCCTAGTAATAGTAAACTACTTTAACCTAAAAGAGAAAAAGCTTCTCTTTAAAGTTTTAAGTAATAGAGAGAAGGCTCTTATATAGAGTTTTAAGTATTATAAATCTATTTATCTATTTATAGCTCCTCTATAAGTAATTAGAGTTATCTCTTATAAGGCCTAGTAAGTAAGAAGTATACTAATCCTAAAAGCCTTAGAGAGTAATATAATAATAATTTTAAAGGATAGGCTAAAGAAGGGTATTTTTAAATAAAGCTATATAGCTTACTAGAACCCCTTCTTTCTAGTTAGAAAAAAGAATAGGAAGATATATCTTATTAATTCTATAACTAAGGTTAATACTATTATCCTATATAATATAGCTTTACTCCTATCTAGTAATAAGTTCTTAGAAGACTTTATAATATACTAGCTTCTCTTACTATTAGATTTCTTCTCTAAGTATAACTAAGTTCTATTAGATCTATATAGCTATAATATTATAACCTTTATAATACTAATTAGCCTCTTTTAGATATATACCCTGCCTTAAAGAGCTACTAATTCTATAGCCTAGTTTATAAGAGTTATAATATAAATTCTATATAATCTAATCCTAACCTACTATAAAGCTTTTCTTAATAATATAGCTATTAAGAGCCCTACCTTAAAGTATAATAATAAAGAAGTTTCTAGTTATCCTAAACTATATAGATATATCCTTAAATATATCTAGAATATTAATAAGATCCTTATTAATATTAAGTTAGCTAGCTATACTATTACTATTAAGAAATTATAGTAGGCCTAGTAATCTATTACTATTATAAGATATATTTATAATACTAATAGCTAAAGGCTAGAGAAATTAAAGATTATTAAGATTAGAAAATAGGGGGTTTATAATAACCTTACTAATCTTAGATCCTTTCTTAGAGTTATAATATTTTATTATATTTAGGTTTAGAGATTTTCAGCTATAGCTAGGCTGCTTATAGTACTCTTAAAAAAGAATACTCTATTTAAATAGAACTAGCCTTAATAGTTAGCTATAAATACTTTTAAAAACTAACTTATCTCTACTCCTATTCTTATTAAGCTTAACTATAATATTAATATAGGTAAAATCTATCTTATAGTTAATACTAGTAGCCTTAGTTAGAGTACTATTCTCAGTTAATATATTAATAGTAAGTATATAGTTTCTAGATATAAGAGTAGCTTATAGGCTAGCATAGAGCTAAACTATAATACTAGAAAGAAGGAGTTAAGGGGTATACTTAAAGCTCTTAAATAAGTTTACTTTTATCTCTATAGTTACTACTTTATACTAGAAATAAATACTAAGACTCTTATTACTTAGCTTAATAGTACTACCTCTAACCTGCCTAGAGCTCTTATTATCTAATAGATCTTATAGATTTATATATTTAACTTTAAAGTTAAGTATCTACCTAGAAGTTAGAATATTATAGCTAATAGATTATCTTATAAACCTAGCAGACTATTAGATAAGCTTAACTAAGATACTAAAGGAGAAATTAATAACTAGATTAATAAGCAAATCTTCTTTATAGATCTAATTATTATCTCTTTTTTTAATAAAGTATAGGTAAATAGAGATAGAGTTTGTTTTACTAAGATTCTCACTATTAAAGTTAATAATATTCTATAAGAGTCTCT
This sequence comes from Colletotrichum neosansevieriae, assembly GCA_036785495.1. Taxonomy (NCBI): domain Eukaryota; kingdom Fungi; phylum Ascomycota; class Sordariomycetes; order Glomerellales; family Glomerellaceae; genus Colletotrichum; species Colletotrichum neosansevieriae. The sequence goes on along the minus strand of JAVHLV010000052.1, from coordinate 240,306 downwards.
GAGACTTATAGATATTTCTAATACTATGCTAGATAGCTCTTTATACTAGAATTACTATTTATACTAAATCACCTATTACCTTAATACTTTAAAATAGCTAGATAGAATTAAGCCTAGTCTATACTATAAGTTTAAGGAGGAGGCTGGGAAATTCTTCCTAAAAGATAAGTTATTATTTATATATCCTAGTATATATAAACCTACTCTATAATAAGTTATAGATAATTTATAGACCTAAACTAAGCTTATTATAAAGGTATACTAAGAAAATAAATATAGGGGATATAATATAGTTATTAAATAGTTAGTAGAGTAGTATTACTAGTATAGCCTCTATTAATAAGTTAGTAAATAAGTTTAAACTTATAAAGATTATTAGAAGTATAGGCCTAGGTATATAGATAACCCTCACTGTTTCTTAGTACTCTTAGAGCTGCTATTTACTTATATAGTGTTAGATATATAAAAGGTTAGTAAATAGGATATAGTTAAAGCCTGGTACCTCCTAACTAGATAGGTAGAGGCTTAGTAAATATAGTAAGCTAACTCTTATCTTATTACTAAGTTTATATAGAAGGATATTATTTATCACTATAGGCTCTATAGTATACTTATTATTAATAGAGGCTCTAAGAATAAGGGTATAGTTATTAAATTTAACTGTAAATATAAGCTTAAGCAAAAAGTTACTACTATATATAACCTATATACTAATAGTACTATTAAAGTTAGCTACTAAACTATTATATATACCCTTATTACTTAGATAAAGAATATAGATAAGAACTTCTAGCTATTCTTCTAAGCTATACTATTTACTAATAGGACTTCTATTAGAGCCTTAACTAGCTATAGGTCCTTCTACTTACTCTATAAGTATAAAGCTATAACCTTAATAGAGATATTTATACTAACTTAGAGAGTACTAGTATAGGACTAGGTAATAATACTAGAGGAGGAGCTTCTTATATAGATAAGAGCTTTTAAATAGCTTAATAAGAACTATACTACTATATAGAAGATAATTATAGCCTAGTATAAGCATATTATAGATAGGTTTAACTGCTAGAAATGCTATATCTTATATAGTTAGGAACTAGAAGTAGGTAACCTTATTCTAGTATTTAACTTTAAATAGTATATAGATAAGTTTTTAGATACTAAGCTTAACTACTATTAGAAAGGCCCCTTTAGAATCTATTTAAAGGCCTCTAATAATACTTTATATTAGCTTAAAACCCTTATAGGGAAACCCCTTTATAGGTTAACTTATACTAGAAACTGCTTAAAGAAGTTTATTAAAGTTCTAGAAGGTTTTTAGAAACTAAAAGATATTAACTAGTATAGACTTAATCTTATAGACTAACTTAATAAGATTTACTCTATCTATAGTTATCTTTACTCTAATAAAGGTAATAAAGAAAAAGTAAAGAAACCTTTTACTAACCCTAATAATACTAACTCTCTATTAATAAGTAACTTAGATAGTAATATCTTATAGCAGATTATATACTTAGTAGTATATTTATAGGCTCTAAAAGAGGCTCTTAACTAGATAAGAGTAATATAGAAACTTTATATAGAGCTTTAGCTATTTAATCTAGTTAGAGATAGTTAGTATATTAAGATAGGGGATAATACTATATAACCTGCTAAAATTAGCTCTACTATAAAAGATTAGACCCTTTTATATCTATAATAGGTAAGGCTTATACTTTTAGGGGGAGACTTACTATACTCTCTGCCTTAATTACTTAACTATAATTTCCCTACTTAGTATATTAGAGTAAACTATAGGGATAATACTAAGGCTAGTTTACTTATATCTATATTATTCTACTTACTATTTAAGTCTATTCTTATACTCTTATAGTTCTAATCTTACTAGTAATAATAGTATCTAGCCTAAGCACTATAGTTATATTAGGGATTATACTACTAAGATTACTACTATACTTATAGTAAGTTCTGCTATATAGAACCTATTAGGAGTATACTATAACCTTTCTAGTAATTAGTATACTCTATTTCTCTCTGTTATTGCTTAGGCATTCTATGCCTTATTTTAGGAGATCTCTCTTTATAGCCTTCCACTTTAACTAGATAGCCTCCTACTTTAAGTACTAGGTTCTAGCTTATTATTACTTAGAAAGTCTTTAAGTTATAGTTTAACTTTAATAGTTTAGCTATATCTATAGTATCTAGCTAGTTATTTTTTTATATTACTATTCTAGATTAGACTTCTATACTTAGTATTCTAAGAGGAGCATATTTCTATATAATATTATATTATTTTATATTATCTATTTACTCTTTTTTAGTTTCCACTCCTATAGTAATTATTTATCTATTTTATATTTATAATAATATTTTTGCTTTTAAATAGACTCTTTGCTAGTTCTCTTATATAACTATAGCCTTATATAAGTAGTTAGATTAGTAAGTTTCCCTAGCTATAAATAGTTATATTACTAAAGAAACTAGAAATAAAGAAACCCTCCTACCTATATTTTAAGGGGCTCTACTATATTAGAAAAGTATTATTATAGCTAGTTAATTTTACCTAATTTACTAAGACTTTATACAATTTTTCCTAGTTTTTTCTAATTTCTCCTATATTACTTTATATAGAGTATATATATTAAAGCATTTTAAAGTTAAATAAAGAGGATTTTATTTATTAATTTATATTTTTAGGTCTATAAAGACTGCTATATATATAGAATATTATATTAGTTTTTCCTTTTTTCTGCTCTTCTCCTTTAAACCCTAGTTAGAATTTTAACCTGCTCCCTCTTATTAGAAATAGAAATATCTAAATTAGCTAGAAGGTAATTAGTAAAGATAAATAGTAACCTAAACTTATACGCCTTTAGCTAAGTCTTATAGCACTTTACTATAGTTCTAAACTCTAGATAAGTTACTCTAAACCTCTCTATAATCTGCTAGTTAATCTGGAACTAGATAACTACTCCCTTAAATTCACTGCTCTATTACTCTAAATCACCTATACTATAACTAAAAGCCTTATAGTTTCTCTTAGAGTTAAAGGAACACTTAAAATCTTATTTATAGTAAAGATAGTTAGTATAAGTATTACTAGATATACTTATATACTTAAAATATAGCTTATAGATCTAAGCTCTAGTAGCCTTATTATAGAGAGAGTAAGTATACTACTTATAACTACTATAAGGAACTATATTATAACCTCTATTAGCTTAAATATAGAAGCTATAGCTAACTTTAAGTCTATTAGGGTTAATTATCTTTACTAGTTAAAGTTTAAAAGTGCCTATAACTGCTAAAGCAATAAAGATATATTTATAGAATAGTAGTCCCTTCTCTATTATACTCTAGTAATAAGAACTAGTATAAGCCTCCTAGAACTAATAAATAATAATCTTATAGTTATCTAAAAGTAGAACTTTTATATAGAAGTTTATTTTCTAGTATAGCTAGAAAAGCTCTAAAAGCTTAAATAAGTACTATATAAGGAATACTATAACCTATATAAGAAAGTTAGTAATATACAAAGCAAGAGCTATAAAAGTAAGTTTACTTACTATAAAGGAGTTAATAGAGGGCTTAATATATAGAGGGGAGTTATAGTCTCTTTTATTAGAAACTAGTTTATTTATAAAAAGCTAGAAGATATGCTTTCTCAGCTAAGTTAGTATATAAACATTATTAGAGTTTCTAATAGAAGCTATAACTAATAAGTATTAAAGAAGACTTAAGGTTATACTTTATAGATATAAAAGAGGGATTGCTATTTCTATTATATTATAGAAGAAGAAGAAAAAGCTAAAAAAAGCTAAAAGAGGTTTAGTTATATAACCTAGTTACCCTGCCTCTTACTAAATTATTTACTTAAAGGGTTAAGCCTTTCTTATAGTTAAGATTAGTTAGATAAGAAAAGGAGTTAACCCTTATAACTACCTCCTCCTACTACCTATTCTTATTCTATCTCTTTATTCTAGTTAGTTAATAATTAGTAACTAGTAGCCTGCTCCCTTTAACCTATATATAAATAACTACTTTATCCCTCTTAATATAAATAGATTTAACCTATTAATAATTAATTTAGTACTATAACTTAACTTAATTTATATTCTAAGCCCTCTTTATAGATATTTAAGTATAAATTTCTACTCTAATCTATACTTACCTATATATAACCCTCTCTTTATAATATTATAGATCTTTATTTTCCTATACTACTTATATAATTTTCTCTCCTTACTAAAAGCCTTAATTAAGTCTAAAATTATCTCTATTTACTCTATTCTTAATAATATCTTTACTTAAGGGTTTTCCTACTAAGATTACTAATATCTAGGTTAAGGAGGTATTTCTTATTACTATTTTAGAAAAGTTTTTTTAGGAGTAAGATAAATAGAATAGTAACCCTTTAGAGACTATAGTTATACCTACTAACTCTACTCTCTTTAAATAAACCTTAAATACTCTAGCTATAAGGATTAATAAGTAGCACTTAGCTAGGTAAGTACTTTCTTTCTGCTTCTAATTCCCTTTTAAGCTAAATAAGAACCTTAAATATAAAGAGCTTTAGTAGCTTTACTCTAGTATCTCTATAGCTTAACTTTATATTTATCTCTAATAGCTTTAACCTACTAGATCTTAATAACTAGACTAGGTTAAAGGAAATAAAAGAGAGTTAGTTACTATAGTTAACTTATTTAATCTATAAGGAACTATTTAGACTAAGACTTCTCTTTTAGCTTTTAATATAAAGACTAGTTTTTAACTTCTTACTTATAACCTCTCTAATAGAATTAGTCTTATTAAATAATACTATACTTCTACTAATACTAGAATTAAAGATAATAGAGCTGCTATATAGAAAAGCTAGCTTATTATATTTATTCTCTAATTACTAGCTAAGAAAAGTGCTAGTAAAGAAGTAGTCTTTTACTCTATCTTACTTATTAACTAACTTTTAGGCTTTTTCTATTTCTATAATAACTTCTAGTATAATAGAAAGGTAGAATTATATTTTAAGACACTAATTAGATTTATAATAGCTATCTATAAGCTTCTTAATAGTATAGTATCTATTTTTAAATACTTAGTTAAAGTTATCTATATACTCTAACTCTAAAAAGAGTAGTTATAGATATTAGATATACTCTGCCTTAAATAGCTTTGCTACTATATATAACTAGGGTTAGCTAAATACTAGACTAGTTTTTCCTTTAAAGGGATCTTTAATATATAGATAAATTAAATCACTTCTAAGTTCTATAATAGAGATCTAGAAGCAGATAGTATAGTCTTTCTAACTCTATTAAGAATTACTAATAGAGCTAAGTATATTAAAAAGATTATCTCTCTATTATATAATAAAAAGATTTAGAAGATAATTTATACTTAGAACTTTATAGTCTCTAACTCTATATTTATAGATAGATTAACTTTAGTATAGCTCTATCTTAGATACCTTAAAATGCTTAACCTTAATTCTAAAATATCTATATCTAATATTTAAGTTATAGGAGCTTTTATACCTATTAATATACCTTTTAAGCCCTTTATAGATCTAAATCTAAGTCTATCTAAGAACTATAATACTAGAATAAGAGATATTATTAATAATTACTCTATAGTTAATATTATATAGAACTATATCTACTAAAATAGAATTATTACTACTATATACTAAGAAAACAGATAAATAGGAGAGAGGGCCTTTAACCTTTATAATAATAAGCCTTCCCTTTATCCAGGTTATAGCTCTTACTATATTAATAACTCTAGATAACCTATCTATATTAATAACTCTTATAGTATCCTAGAACTCCTAGTTATAGGTCTAGCTAGTAATCTAGAACTACTAAAGAATAAGATAGAGAAAAAGGAGATACCTAACTAGTATATTAAGTTAAGTTAAAATACTATACTATCTTTATAAACCTAATTCCACTATAGGTTTAATATAACTAGAAGATAGACTAAATAGCCTCTATTAGTTACCTAATACTATCTTATTTATCTCTATAATATTTAAGGGAAACTAGTAATAGAAACCTATTTTAAGGTAGAAGAAATATATTATCTTACTAAGTTTAATATATATAGGTTAGGCAAATATATATAAATCCTAGAAAGATAAGTTACCTAGTAAATAAGAGTAATACCCTCTCTTAGTAAGTACTAGATCTTAATATTATTAATTATAGATATCTATTATAACCTACTTACCTAGTTAGATATTACTATCTTTTATATTTAGTATAATAGTAACTACTAGGTAATAATAGTAATAAACTAAAAAAGGGAAACTACTTACTATACTAATCTAATTTAAAGTGGAAATTCTAATAAACTATTTATAGAGGCTATAGAGAACCTCTCCTAGTACTATAAGCTTCTTAGAGCCCCTATTAATATTTATACTCTCCTTTAAAAGAATACTATAGTTAGATCCTAGCTCTAATAGTAGGATTTATAGATATATAGCCTTAAAGTAGTAGATTCAGTTAGAGCCTATATTTATAAAGGTATTATTAATAGTATAGTATTAATAGTAGCTATAAAAAGAGCAGCAAAGAGGAATTAATTCCAAATTATTACCTAGTATATCTTAAAGATTACTACTAAGTTTATAAAATACCCTATACTCTATAGTAATAAACCTTTATAGATACTCTAGGTAGATCTCCTTATAGTAGAATTATATAATAATACTAGTAAGATATAGCTCCTAGTACCTAGAATACCCTCCTTTCTACTACCTCCTAAAGTACTAAGGCTTTCTATAAGGACTTTTACCTCCTACTATATAAAAGGCTAGATTAGTAAGCCTAATAGCAGGGAATCTACTCCTTATTACTCTAGTAGAGCTAGCTTTTATATTATTATAGATCTAGACTTACTAGCTTTTAGTCCCTATAGCACTTTGCTATCTCCTAGTAATAATAACTCTAGCTTTATAGACCTAGATTTAACCCTATCTAACCCTTTTATTTTACTAGCTAAACTACCTAATACTAGATAATATATAACTCCTTTATACCCTTCCACTCTAGTACTATACTAAACTATTATTACTAGGAAATATTTTCTATATTTAGCTTTATCTAATATTCTTTAGCCCACCTATAATAGCTATAAGAACTATATTATAGAGTGAGTTAACTACTAGTAATAGATTAAAGATAATATCTCTAAGAGTAACTATAGTTACTACTTTTTATAGCTGCCCAGCTAGTATAGATAGAGATAATATAAGCAAGGTTTAGATTAAAATAAGGCTTATAAGCTTATAGAAGATAGGCCTAGATAAAGAAAACTAGAATAGTATAACTATAGAAAGAAGTAATTAGATCTATAATAACCTAAAAGGAGTAATTAAGCAGTATAAGAAGTGCCTTTTCCTTTATAAATAATAGCTTTTATTTATATAATTTTTCTTTAATATATAGTTTTCCTTATAGGGCGTTAAGGTAAAACTATAGGGGATAATTAAGATAGGGTAGTATAAACAGCCCAGTTTAGAGGGTGCCCAGATAGGTATATTAGTTAGTATAGTATAGCAGGACTTTTTGCCTTATTAAGAGTAAAGAGGAAAACAGGGAAATATTATTAGTTAGTATTACTACAGTTTATCTTACTATTTAGAAGCTTTTATCACTTTTACTTAATAGATTATATCTATAATAAGGTTATTATGCTTAGAGAGATCCTTTCCTTTATTCTGGAGCCTCTAGATATAAAGCTGCAATATTATAATATTCCTATATAAGTGTGTGGGAGTGTGTGGTTTTATTATTTTTGTCTTAAGGTTCTCAGCCTGTTTTAATATCCTTATAATTCTAAAATAGCCTGGATAATTACTTCTATTCTTAGTATAATAGCCTGCTTAAAGGAAACTTTAAGTATTATATAAAAGATATTACTATCTTTATTAAATATTACTAGAACCTTCTTATCCTCCTCTAATTCTTCTTAGACTAGAAAGTTAAAACCTTTTAGTAAATTAGCTTCTACTATTAGTATTTCCTCCTCTAGTATATATAGGCTAGACTAGTCTTCTAGATTATAAGGCTATAGTTATAGACTTTTACTTAGTTATTTATTAATTTCTATAATTACTAAGCTAGCTACTATATTAGAATTAGTAGTAGTAGTTTCTATTTTTCCTCCTTTATAGGAATTAAATAGGCTTACTAAGTATAAGAGAAGCTAGTAGGATTAGGGAGAATAGTAGTAAAGTAACTAGTAGAATCTAAAATATAGAATATTAAAGGAGTATAGATCTTCTAATTACTAGCCTAAAAAACGCTAATTATCTAAGTTAGTAAGTATTCTAGTATTATCCTAGTATATATAATAAACAGGGCTCTAAGAATTATATCCTTAAACGTCTCACTATATAGGCTAATAAAGAAGAGTATATTAGATATATAATAGCTACTAATATAGATATCCTTAACTATAATACCCTTAAAAGTTACTATAGCTTAAGTATCTATAAAGTCTTAGACTTAAGGTATATAGAAATAACACTCTCTTATATTCTATTATAGCTAATATATTTCTTAGAGATAATATTAATAGTAGTATTAGTATTAATAATTCTATACTACTCTAAGTATATAGACTAGCTAATTCTTATAGTAACCTAGAAGTATAGTATAATAAAGTCTTATATAGTAAGAACTTAGTACTAGTAGGTAACTATAATATAGTATAAGTATTTTACTAAATTATTAAGGGAAGTAACTAGTATATTAAGGTTCTCCTTAGATTAAGAGCTAGATAGAATAATATCTATTATATTAATACGTACTATATTATAGAGAGGTAGTTAACTAAAAACAGAAAGTACTAAGCTACTTATAAAGACCTAGAAACTATAAATTATATCTATAAAGGGAGAAAAGATACTAGTTAAAGGAAAGAGGGTTAGGTGGAATACTAAGCAAAAAAGAATTATATCTAAACCCTGCTCTTAGTCTATTATAGTAGCTTTATAAAGTGTTTAAACTACTATAGCCTCCTCTTTATAAACTTAGACTTAAATATAAGCCTTAATAGCACTAACCTCTACTTATAAAAGTGCTTTATATTAGGATATAAGAGTTAGGTCTGCTTATATATTATTCTAATACCTAATTTCTTATATAAGCTATTTGCTTAATCTAGAAGCCTTTATAATATAGCTAAGTAGGTCTCTCTCTATAAGTATAAATATATCTAGCTATTAATTACTATTCTGCTAGAGGTAGTTCTAGATAACTAGCTTTATATACTTATAAACTATATTATTATAGTTATATTAAATCTAGTAAAGAAAGGATTTAGAGATAGTAACCTTTCTATCTACTTGCTTAGCTTATAGGTCTTTAATAAGGATTTAGCCCTCTAATATTATAATAAAAGATTTAGGTTAAGGGGTTTTAGCAGCTTCTAAGAGGCTATTATTAACTAGAATATCCTTATTCTTATCTATAACCTCCTTAATATAAGGCTCTAGAAGTAGAGTAGGAAAATAAGTTATATTTAGATCTATAATATAAACTCTCTTCTTAGATCTAGTAGTGGGATAAGGTATTATATAGTAATTCTAAGTTTATAATCTAGTTATAGTATTAATACTAGTATTTATAGAGAGGATAATAGCTAGAATACTAGGAGCTAGCATATAGATATTAAGGATATTATAGATAGTATCTAAGATTACTATACTAGTAAGAGGGGTCTTTATAGCTAAAGCAGAGATTAGGAGCCTTAGAATTCTCTATATAGTATACTAAGTATACTTATTAAACTGCTTATAGCTTTTAAGCTAGAACTTAACTCTATAAAGGCTTAGAAAGTATCTATAAAGAGTAAGAATACTAGCCTCTAGCTATTTAGTCTTATCTATACTAGCTATAAGGATTAGAAAAGAAATAATTATTAGATTATACTAGCCCTATTAGCAGCCTTTATTAATCTCTTTATTAAAAACCTAGATATAGAAGAAACCCTATAAAGCACTAATCTACTAGCAGCCTCTATAAAATAAGCATAACTTTATATTAAAAAAAGCTCTAGTAGCTTTATAATCCCTAGTAAGATATTCTTCCTCACTATAGGTATAGTAGATATTAGAGTTAATAGTTTCTATAAATCTTAGAGGTTTTAGCTAGTAGTAAGATTTAAGGCTTATAAAGCCTAAATAACTGCTTTCTTTTAGATTAAAGAGTATATAGCTATATCTACTATATATAGAGCTATAGTTATAAGAGTTACTACTATAATAATTATACTATAAGAGCTTCTATATAGACTAAGTGTTAGATATATTAGCAGTATATATACCTACTTTATTAATAGTATAGTTATATTAAGGTATATTAGTATAGTACCTAGTTTTAATCTACTTAATCTCTATATCCTTAAAGCAGGTAGTAAGGTTATCTACTTAGACCTTCTAGTTAGAAGTACTAGTTATCTTATCCTTTAGCTTAGCCTTTATAGATAATACTCTTAATTACTTATACTTAAGTATAGTAACTAGTATACTAGTTAGAATATCCTCTCTAATATCTTATAGTTATATATATACTTATTAAAACTAAACCTATTTAGTAATTATAACCTCTATCTAGATCTAAGAGACTAGAAAGAGACTTTAGTAGTTCTTATATAAAATCTTTAAGATATATCTTATAGTCTGCTTAGAGAAGTAGTAAAAGATAATATAGTTAATCTCTATATTAGATAGTATAAATAGTCTTCTTTTAGCTACTCTATTCTAAAAATTACTAATCTTAGTAAGAAATTTAGAGATATAGTTAGAATTACTAATCTCTAAGCTAGAAATAAAGCTTTAAAGCTTCTTATTAAGGTCTAGATAAGTATTTAGGTTTATAATACTATATATCTTATAGAGGTTATCCTTAAAAGAGAGCTAATTATTATATTAAGCAGAAACACTCTTAAAGGTTTGCTAATAGACTTTAATATAGTGCTAGCTAACTAAAGTGATTATTTTCTCCTTATTCTAGCTATAAAGCTTAGTATAAAATAGATAATTCTTAAAGAAGTTAGAAATATTATTATTAGTAAACTTAGAGGCTTCTAAACTATAAGGGATAATTAGAGTAGTAGTATACTACTTTTATATAGCCTTAGCTAATTCCTTAATTACTTCTATAATACTAATAGTAAATAAAGAGGCTAAGTTTTTTATAAAAGGTATAGCTATAGCTTTTATAGATATAACCTTATCTAGCTACTAGCTTAGACCTGCTTTCTATAATCTAAGAAAAGCTATATCTCTATAGTTCTTATACTTATTATAGATATTCTTACTAGTATAGACTTAGTAACTAATCTTAGTACTTTAAAACTATAAAGATAAAGACTTTTTAGATCTATTATTATCTATAATAGTAGAGTAAAGAGCTTATTTCTAAATACTTTTAAATATAGCTCTCTTAAAGGGTTCTATACCTAAAATATAGTTCTTAGAGCTAAAAGAGTTTAAAATAGATATACTAACTTTAAAAGCTCTCCTAGATTTCTTAGAGTATTACTTAGATATAGTATAGTAAGTAGTTAATATAATTTATTATAACTAGATATTAGTATTAATATTAAAGTTTATTAATATTTAAATTATTTAATAATAAAAGAGAAAAGTTATATAGTAATTTAATCTATAATAATTAAGTAAATAGAGAGAAAGAGAGCTTTAACCTTCTTCTTATTCTAGGTAGTAGTTATAAATTATAGGCTAGGGGTAGTTATAGTCTCTATTTCTCCTATAAGTATATAGACTCTTCTTTTTAATATAGCTAGGAGTGGTTATAGCCTCTATCCTATCTATAAGTTTATAAACTCTTTTCTATTCTTTTTTATGAGTAATATAATACTATAATTTCCTTAATTTTATAGATATTAACTATATAGTAACTAAGATAAAGCTTAAATCCTCTTAGTTAAGCTTATTAACCTAATTAGTATTATTAATTTATTATTTTATTACTAATTATTAGGTTCTAGATTATAGAAAGTAGATACTAACTTTACTATTATAAGAACTAAGGAGAAAAGAGAAAACTTTTTAATCTAGTAAAGTTTAAAGCTATTATAGCTAGATTTTTAGGATCTTAAGTATTTCTATCTAAAAACTCTAACTATATAGCTATTATACCTAGTATTTTCTTAGATTAGGTCTATAAAGAGACTTCTAAATATTATTTTATAGAGTCTATTATTATAGCTACTAAGTTTATAAAGTTAATATTTTATTAAGTAGTTAAAATAATATATTATAGTTCTATATTAAATATAAGCCTATTTATATAGTATAGAAGTATATCCCTTTTAAGCACTATAGAGAAAGTTTTAAGAGAGAAAAATCCGCCTCTAGGTATTATTAAAACAGGCTAAGAACCTTAAGATAAAAATAACAAAACCACACACTCCTACACACTTATATAGGAATATTATAATATTATAGCTTTATATCTAGAGGTCCTAGAATAAAGGAAAGGATCTCTCTAAGTATAATAACCTTATTATAGATATAAACTATTAAGTAAAAGTAATAAAAGCTTCTTAATAATAAGATAAAAACTATTATAATACTAATCATAATGCTCCTCTATCCTCCTCTCTGCTCTTAATAAGGTGAAAAGTCCTGCTGTACTGTGCTAACTAATATACCTGTCTGGGCACCCTCTAGACAGGGCTGTCTGCACTGCTCTATCTCACTATCTCTCTTCCTTATCCTTATTCTATAATCTATAATAAGTTCTCTAAGATATTAATACTAAACCTAGTATATTAATATACTAGCTATATATAAGATATATCTATTAATATTAATAATATATAAAATATTATATAAGAGTTTAGTATTAATATAATTAATAACCTCTATTTTATTAAGCAGCCTAGATAATACTAAGAGTATACTATTAATACAGTTCTTAAGAGAGCTCTTATTAATATCTCTATAGGAGACTTATAGATATACTAACTTATTATAGATAAGTAAATAGACTTAGTAGTAGAGGTTAGCTAGGTCCTTAAGCACTCTATAGAGTAGCTCTTCTTTAAATAGACCCTCTATAATACTAAGGCTAAGGCAGCCCTATAGGGCTTATTAATAAGTATAGCTTATACTAACTAATAGAGAGAGTATTACTAATAATAGCATAGCTACTATAAAGGTACTAGCTAGCCTAATTAAATAAGGGGACTAGTAGATAAAGCAGTAATAGAGATAGTGTTAGCAGCATAGATAATAGGTAAGAGAATAAGTTAATAGATATTATTATTAAACTGCAAACTTAAGGATTATAAAGCTATCTAGTGAGATAGATATATATAAGTATAGCTATAGTTAGGAGAGTTATAATTATATAACTAAAGGCTATATATATTATTAGAAGGCGTAGCGCGGAGTTAGAAGGTCTGTCACAAAGTAGGTAAAATTACTATATAGTAGCTAGAGGCTATAACTATATCTATATTCTTTAATACTATAGCTCCTAAGTCTTCTATATACTTATTAATATAGTTATTATACTTAACTACTCTATCTATTTCCTTATTAATATTTTATAAAGTAGCTTATATATAGCTTTTACTAATTAGCTAGTTAATCTACTTTTATATTATAGTAAGGTTTATATACTAGAACTCTTTAGTAAGCCTCTTTAAGTTATTATTAAAAGACTTCCTTCTATTAAAAGTTATATTATATATAGTAAATACTTTTATATATAGTAGATTCTATATATAAAATAAGTTACTAAATATATAGCTTACTAGGAGGCTAATAAATATATATAGTATAAGTTTCTAATAGTACTATTACTTAAGTTAAGCCTTCTTTATTATAGCAAAACCCTTATAGCTATAGATATATAGGTATAAGAAATTAGAGTATATATAATTAGCAAACTTATATACCTAGAAGTATTTATAGAATAGCTTATAGAGTATTTACTAGTCTCTTACTACTATAGATATATTATTATATAGATAAGTAGATAACTTTATTATCTTAGGCTAGGCCTCTGGCCACTGCACAGTGATTTTACCTGCTTTATAACAGACCTTCTAACTCCGCGCCGCGCCTCCTGATAATCAGTGTTGCCCGCGCTGTTACTGTTCCACTAGTCTATTTAGCTAGAGCATATATCTAACTTTGTAATATTCAGAGGGTTTGCTTGCTAGCAGGAATATATTAAGTTCCTATATTATTATCCTTAACTAGTAGAGGGTATAGATTAAAGTGCCTCTATAGTGTTTCCCAAATCATACCTATAAACTGGGTGAATTTGTTATAGTCTTTTTTGCAGGGAGCTGTGTTATAACTATAAACTTAATTATCTTAGGCTATAGTATATCTAGTAGCTTTATACCTATTACTATAGCTCTTATATACTCTTTAATAATAGTACTAATTTATTCTAGTTTACTATTCTATACTTAAGTATTAGTAATAAAGAGCTTAAGGTAGATATCTTAAGCCTTAATAATAGTAATAATATATAGGTACTTTATAAGCTTAAGGTTAATTTTAATTACCTTTATATATATTCTATACTATAATAAGAGTATTATTAAGTAGTTCTTAATTACTATAAGGAGTTTATCTATTCCTTCTTATATAAAGTAGAAGTCCTAGATATATACTATAGATTAATCTATTATAAAAGGCCTTAGATTACGTAATTATTAATAACGTAATTAATACCTTAAAAGGGAAATAATAAGTATTAATAAGTTAATATTAAAGTATCTACTTTCTAAGTAAAAGAGAGTACTCTAGAGTAGAAGAGGCTAGTTATTTATACTTAAGGCTTAGTTTCTAGAGCCTTCTATAGTTATAAAAGCTGCTTACTAAGCTACCCTACTTATTTCCTTATTTAGGTTATTTATTAAGTAATTAGATAACCTAAACCCTTTTTAGGTTTTAACTTTATCTTAGGCAGTAAATACTAGCAGTTTCTATAGCTTTCTAGAGGCTTCTTTTAACAGTATACACAGTATTAATAATACTATAATACACTATATTACGTAATTAACCTCTATTATATAGGCTCTATATTCTTATATATCTTTATTATAGAGCTTTATAATATATCTCTTATATCCCCCCTTAAGGTATATATTTTATATATAGCTTACTACTTAAGAAACTATTATACTAGAAAACCTTAAAAAAAGCCAGTATACTATTATTATTATTATTATTATAGATTTTATACCATAAAAACCTATTTATAGAAAACTCTAGTATTTATATTAGGGAAAACTAGATATATATTATTATTATTTATTATTTTAGTAGTTTATTAGCTCTTTTAATATTAGAGTCTTTTCTACTTTTATTATACCTCTTAATAACTTTATTATAGTTTAGTAAAAACTCCTTTTCTAATATATTATAAGTATCTTTTTTTAAGTGAAAAGGTATTTTTGCTAGCAGTTTAGTTAATATATCTACTATATTATCTTTAGTATTAACATAATATAAGAATACTTTTTAGCTATAATATTATCTCTTATAAAGTAATATCTTATATTAATATACCTAACCTTTTTATAAAATTCTAGATTTTAAGCTAGCTTTTAAGCTACTTTATTATCTAGTAATACTTTAGGCCTTTATAAAGCCTTATAACCTAGAACTTTATATATATAGTTATAGTTATTATATAAATATATAGCTTCTTTTATAGACTTAGTTAGAGCTATATATTTAGCTTTATAGATACTTAAAGTAACTATTTTTTATTTAATAATATTCTAGCTTATTATATTTATAAGAGATATACTATAAACCTCTATCATAAAAATATATAATAATATAGAGGCTGTATAATAGAGGTTAATTACATAATATAGTGTATTATAGTATTATTAAGACTATATATACTATTAGAAGAAGCCTCTAGAAAGCTATAGAAACTACTAGTATTTATAGCCTAAGATAAGGTTAAACCTAAAAGGGGTATAGGTTATCTAATTACTTAATAAATAACCTAAATAAGGAAATAAATAGGACAGCTTAGCAAGCAGCTTATATAGCTATAGAAGGCTCTAGAAACTAAGCCTTAAGTATGAATAACTCACCTCTCTCTCTCTAGAATACTCTCTTTTTCTTAGAAGGTAGATACTTTAATATTAACTTATTTATACTTATTATTTCCCTTTTAAGCTATTGATTATATTATCAACAATTATATAACCTAAGAAGGCCTATACTTTTTAGGTACTTCTAAGTTATCCTTAGATATAGCATTCTTATTATCCCCTAGTATAATAAAGCTAAATACTTCTTAGCCTATTTTAGTATATAGGTTAGCTATCTTAAATATATTAAGGGTAACTTAGGTATTTTTTAGTATATCTCTTATTATAAAAGAGCTAGTATTTATATATAATTATATTATTATTTAGTATATATAGATTTAGATATCTAGACTATTATTACTATAGGCTATTATAAAGTCTATAAACTATTAGTTAAGCTTCTTTATTTATAGAAAGCTACTAGTCTACACTTTAGTAATAGCCTTTTCTTACTTTATAAGCTATTTCTCTATATTATACTTTATAAATAGCTTTTTATATACTAAAAGATCTAGGGTTATAGTATAGCTACTTCTAGCTATAGCTTTATACTTATACTTATAAGTATTAATATTAATATTTTTATAAAGTATATATACTTAGTAGTTAATACCCTTATCTATAATATAATATAAATATAGAGGATCTAAGTAAATATTATTATATATCTAATCTTAAAATATATATTATCTCTTTTTATATACTTTATAATACTTATCTCTAAATATATAGTTTACATAGTAAGCCTAGTATAACTAATAATTTACCTTTAATAAGTCTATAATTATATTAATAAATATAATAGTTATATTATTACTTAGTAATATAACTATTATATTATTTACTATACTATCTATAGAGTAGTTAGAGATATTTAGAATAGTTAACTCTATAACCTTATCTTTAAAGTAGCTTTAAAGTATAGTATTTATATTTAGAATAGTAGTATATAGATTAATACTATTCTATAGCTTAAGGCTAGATATCTTTATATATAAGAGGTTAATCTAGAGAATCTAGTTACTATATCTATATAGCTAAAAAGTAGTTATAATAATTATTATTTTATAATTAAGGTTTTAAAGTAGTATTTATAGTAATATAGTATATATTAGACTATTAATTATTAAATAGGCATATTTATATATATATATATAATACTATAGTATATATATTACTTCTATATATTAACCCTTATTTAGGCACGTCCTAGCCCCTTTTCCTGCGCGCACCCTGGTTACAGTTAGCGCGCCCGGGCCGCTTCGGACCCGCGAGTCGCACTGCGCGTTCCGGACCCTACAATCTGACAGAATGTAACAATATAGGCACATTCCTAAGGGTTTGGTAAAAGAAATTGCAAGCTGGGAAATTAGAACGCCGTTCCCGAAATGTTGTTAATTAACCTTTGAGATCTACGGCGTTCATCCTGGCACCGGAGTCGCAGGGCCACAGCCACCGGCCGAGCCGAAGAGCAAGTGATTAGACAAACGACCTTCAAACCTATGCCGCTGTGGACTTTTGGAAAAGGAAAAGTCTGGTCTACTAGTCGCCAGATTCAGCAGAAGAAAATATCGGTCAGTGATGGTTTTGTAGTAGCCGCGGGGCAACACATCTATATGGGGCGTTGTCTGGGAATGTTCCTCGCTGAGAATCAATATCCGCTTGGAATTCTTTCAGATGTTATTGGTAATACGTTTAGAGACGCGGAATAGGAGGTATTTGGTCAAATTCCTGCAAACACAGTCTTCCACGATGATCTGTCTTTGGCAAATACCTATTCAAGGGAGTGAGTGGAATGATTACTGTTTGCCATGCACGCCATGCTATGTCTCATTGACTTCATTTTTATCCCTCCCTCTGCCAGCTACATAAAACTTAAGAATAGCTCGTTTCAACCCCCAAAAGAATCACGCTTTTACTTTTGCTCTTGCCTCCTGAGTTTGCCCTCTATGTCCAGTCACGCAGGCAGAACTTTTGCATAGGCTTCTTCCCGAGTTTATACCGTAGACCATGCAGCTTATGATGCCGACCATGCAACTCGCAGCTCCGCGACTGTCGCTGCCACTACTGCTGCTCCTTCTGCTAACCGGCGGCGTAGCAGGCCTGACCCCCACTCCGGTTCCCCCGTTCGTGTATTCCGGCTGTTACGACTACAACAGTATCGTCTCACAAAGCAACACAATCTTCGAGGTACTGTCACCAAACTTCGTTGGAAACCCGGTTGGCTGCCAAACCGCCTGCGCCAGTTACAATACCAAGTATGTAATAATAGGCAACGAGGATTGTGTTTGCCAAACCGGCACCAATACCCAACCCCCTTCGCTCAAGCAAGCCGAATCTGCGTGCTCCGACGCTTGCACGGCCGAGCTCTCTTCCCCATGTGGCTTCCTCCTCAATACCAACGGTAATTCATTATACAACGTGTACGTGCTTCCGACGACGACGCAGTCCTCCAGTAGTAGCAGCACCATCGCCACGTCGAGCTCATCACTGTCGAGCTTGTCGGACTCTTCAAGTTCGTCCAGTACTGCTGCGTCAAGCACTGAAGCGTCGAGCATTGGGACGTCAAGCACTGGGACGTCGATCACTGAGACGTCAAGCTCTGAAATGTCGAGCACTGGGACGTCGAGCACTGGGACGTCGAGCACTGGGACGTCGATCACTGAGACGTCGAGCTCTGAGGCGTTGAGCACTGGAACGTCGAGCAGTGAAGTTTCGAGCACTGAAGCTTCGACTGCCACATCAAGCACGGCGGGTTCATCCGTATTTTCTGGAAGCACCACGCCCAGCAGTTATATTTCGTCATCAACAACGGGTGTGGTATCGACTACGGAGCAGAGTTCCCCAGAAATCTTTAGTTCAACCAGCAGCACATCAGAGTCGACCGTTCTGCGAAGTACTACTGAGACTATGAGCTTCAGCATAACGAGCACATCTGCTTCCAACATTCTAGCAGACTCTACTGTAGCAGCATCGTCAAGCAGTTCAGACTCACTCAGCAGTACACGCGATCTCGGCTCGTTGGTGATGACAACCTCGACCACGACGGCTTCTGCTGTGGTATCTGGAAGACCGACTTCGTCACCCTCGACAAGTAGTGAGGGAGCTATTACAGCACCCAGCAACAACCCCAGCTTATCTCCTAGTATTGGGGTTCCTACAAGCAGACCGACCTCCTTTGTTTTCACCAACTCTTCCTCAACCGTTGCCCCCACAACGCCAATCATCACATCCACGCCTGATAACCCACCGCGATCTTCTTTCAACGAACCCACGTTGTCATCATCAACCCAAAATGTCAGATTCCCGACTATATCTCCAATCGCCTCTTCAAACGTTCTTTCCAATAGCTCCCCAACCAGGTTTCCTGGCAGCTCGCCATCTGCATCTCCGCGCAGCAGCGAGCTTAGCTCTCAAAGCGGCTCCGTCGTCGCCGGGTCTCCATTCAGCTCCTCCGCCAGCTCTACCAACTCGCTGCGTTTTCTGTCGTCTTCAACAGAAGCACTGTTGACTGGATTATCTGGAGCGATTGCATTGCCCAGCACGTCCTTGACCTCTTCCGGGAACTCCCAGACCTTGATTGCAACTCCCGTAATTTTCACAATCCGCGCCGTTGCTACTGGAGCATAACATTGATAGTAGCGTAAATAAGAAATATATTATAAATGAAAATTTATTAGACTTACAATCCGACACGGTCCTCCTCTCCCCATGCATAAATAGATCTCAAGAAGAGGTGTAGCCAACATGCGGCGTCAGCAGAACGCCGGGCATCTGAGGAGTATGCACTAACTCAAGAGTGCTGCTCTGGCTTACTACGCGACGCTGGTGGCTGGGTCACTCAGCCGGGGCCACGCGACGCTCGTCGTACGTGCAATGGAGCCCGCCATTGGATGTCTACCGCTGATGCCGCCAACGTATTAAAACGATCAGCAATACTGAGTACGAGTCCTTCTACATGAGTGTGAACCCTAAAAGCGATGTGTGAATGCTAGCCTAGAATCCATTCAAGGCGTACAAAATAGGAGACGATCCTTTCGAGTTTTACCAGCGGTTCTAGGAAGCTTGCGTTAGACACTTATTCTTCTCCATAGCTAAAAGATGACTTTGAATTGGTCTAACAGGGGGTTAAAGGAGACCTTATAATATTGTTATGCGGCGCAACCACATCGTTCGTTGTGCACCGGGCGCAGAATAATGATGTTGTGCTTAAGAAGGTAGTAATGATTAATATGGCGGCTTAATATTCCATTTTGTTGGGAAAGTGTATATATATGGTGTCATAAATGGGTGGCTGTTAAGGATCTAGATTTAGATCAGAACGTTTGTTGGTTGACGTTTAGTTAAATAGGGTGAGGAAGAGGTTAATCCCCCTAATTTTGAGGTTATTGATATAGAGAAGGGGAGGCTTAATTATTTTAATCTGCATTTGAACCCAGGAATATCACTTGCATTCAATAAATGTGTTGGAAGCAGATACACAAGACAACAAAATCACTTATTAATATCCAGGGATGTTTTCTTCTTTCTTTTTTTCTTTTTTCTTCTTCTTTTCTTTTTGTTATTAAAGGTAATAGAGCTAAAAGATATTATTTCAGAGTAATGATTACTTTGATAAATACTAAGTATAGTTAATAATAGCAAGCTTCAATAAGCTTACACCTAGGGAGACAGAGGGCTGATTGTCCGTGATTGATATTCTAGGGTTTGTAAATCTGACATTTGACTTCAGCATGACTTGCGCGAGCATATTGCATGGACAAGGTCTTTACTTAAGAGCTACTCAGATCAAAAAGGAATCGGGTTGGTTATTGAAGAACTGGATGGCTTCTAAACGCTAGTCGTCCTTTACTACCTCTGGCCTGCTTTCTTTGAAGTTGTATGTGTTTTTGCCGCTCTCAGAATAGTGCGACTAGTTTTCCAGATCGAGTCCGTGATTGTTGGGATCAAAGGTGCGGACGAAGGAAATGGCGGTAGTCTGGTAAGCCTGTGTGTTCTTACTCAAGCTGTACGGCAAGCCCGCGAACATGTAAAACCAGAGACCAAACCCATGGAAAGAGCTGAGAACGGGTAGATGCGTTAAAACGCCTAGATTAGGCAGTATGCCAACCGAAGGAATGCTGACATCGGCGATGTAGTCCTAGACGGACTGTTCAGACGTGTTGTAGTGTCCCAGCAGATTTCGACGCTGCGCCTGGAAGGTAAAGTCACCCACCACAGCAGCCAGTCGCTTTGAAATTGGAAGTAACGGCATTCGAGATCCCGGTTTCAAACGGGGGGCCTTAAGAAATGTCCGACGGATATAGATAGCTCCATGAGACCAGCGATCTTGGTGTCTGTAGCTTTGGGCCAACAAATATCCTGGAAGTACTTGGCGAAACCCTTGTCTGTGAGCGAGAAGGGAAAACAACGTCCCCTCATCGCGCATATCTCGGGTGACCAAAGGAACCGAGGCCATCTTTCCGGCTGTAGCAAGGCGGTGAGGTGAATCCTTAAGATGCTTGCCGTCGGGACGAATTGTCCACGTTGAGGCCAGGGGGCGAGGGCCAAGGACTTCAAAGTGCACAATGTCAGTAGGCACTCCGTTTTACGATGAAATGAACAACAACTTACGCATTCCCTCCTCATTGACTGAGGTCATTATATCGTCAAAATCTGCGACCTTCAAGCAAGCGATCTTGTCCATGGCATTGGCGCAACCTGCCCTATTGACCATATTGTCGAAGAATGGCTGGCCTCGCTCGGCGCCTTCAACCATGACCGGACCACCGGACAAAGCCATCTCACCGCGGAACAAATCAGTGGCACCCTTGCCCTCGTCCCACAGCAAGTGTGCAGCAACGGACCAGCTACCGGCTGACTCACCCATGATGACAACATGGTCTGGATCGCCACCGAAATCAGCAATGTGCTTCTGGACCCATTGCATAGCCACTCTTTGGTCCTTGAGGCCAAGGTTGAGAAGTCCGTCCTCCTCCTCCTTGGATGCACAGAAGCCGAAAGCGTTGCGGCGGTAGTTTGCCGACACACCGATGATGGGTCGGCCAAGATCAACCGAGGTTCGAACCAGACCACCGTCGTTGTAGTTAGGAACGGTCCCGCGAATGGCGTTCGTCTCACTGGTGGCAGTAAAAGGACTACCAACCTCGAACCCGCCGCCAGGGATCCATATCACCACCGGTAACTTGTCTCCCTTGGCAGCATCAGCAGGCGCTTGCACGTTGATAAGCAGGCAATCTTCGCTGCGGGATTGTCCAATGGTGTTGAAGACAGTGTCAGCCAAAGCGCCGACGACGGGGCCGATTGCGGTGCCGGTTTCGCCTGACAGCAAGCTGCTGGAGGAGTTCATCGACAAGATCGACCCGGTTGTCCTTTGCGGGCAGATGGGACCGTAGTTGCTGCCGTCAAAGTCGCCTAGCTGCTGAGAATACAGCTCTGCGTGCTCGAAGCGCCCAGCCGAAGCGAAAGGGAATGCCTTGTAAGAGTTAGTCGCGTCATTTCAATCCCTTCGCGTTCTGGAAGCTTGTCATAACGCACCCCGAAGTTGACAGGCTTTCCAGTACCAGGGGGTGTGGGGCGTCGCGGGTCGCGTTTACATACCATACCATTAACCACTCTAACACGTCGTTTCCACTCTAAACTAATAACACTGCACTTTCAAATCTAATTAATAGAAGTAAATAAAGGTATAAATAATACGAGATATTTAAATATATATATATATATATAAATCTTTATTACTTTATTTTAATATAGATTATTTTAAATATTAAAAGTTAATATTTTTAAGATTTTCCTTACTTTTAATAACTATAGTAATTTATTATATATTAAAGTAAGACAATCTATAGTACTATAATAGAAAATATATTTAGTTCTATTAAGACTTTACTTTATATTAATAAGCTCTATATATATTACTTTATATATATTAAAAAGTACTTTTTCCTTAAATATAAAAAGTAATTTTCAAAGAATCTCTAGATCTTTTAAGATTTATAGAATAATAATAATACTAATTCTTTTTAATATATATATATATATTAGTATATTATATTTTCTATTATATATATATATATATACTACTTAAGGCTATATTTATTATAGTTATACTATTTATATAAATTATATTAACTATATTAACTATATTAATAAACTACTAATATATATAAATCTTTAAATTTAAAAAGCATTTAAGTATTTATATTAACCTACTTAAATATACTATAAAAGAAATTAATATATATAAAAAGAAGTAGACTCTTTATATATAATCTTTATATATTATCTTCTATTCTATTTACTTAATATAAGCTATATATCTTAAATTAAGGAAGTATAAAAACTTCTTAATTTAGTTAACCTTTTTTATTCACTTATATAAATAGAGAGTGTTTTAGCTATATATAGAGTAACCCATACCCCTAGGTACTTAATTACTATAATTATATAGGTTTTAGTTAGGCTAAATAGTTACTGGTAATACTTAGTGTAGTTAGCCTTAGCTAGCATAATATATAATTCCTAATACTGGAATATAAGAGGCTGGATGTTGCCTGAGGTGCCTTAAAGTTAAAAGAGTATCTAGCCCCTGGGAAAGTCAGGGAACAAACTACAGACTCATATCGTCTTAGCGTACACATCAGGTTGTGTTGTGGTGCGGCAAGATCATACAATCTGTGTGCATCCAGTCATGGATAGAAAGATTGGCAAGCACAGACTCTCTTAAGGCTCAGGTCTCCCCTGGAATATATTTTAATAAAGCTATATAGTGATTTCTTCGAAGTGGGAGCTGCAGGTGAAATGAGTTGGCGACATCCACATGTCCATTTTTTCCACGCAGAATTCCTCCCCTTTGTCCATCAAGATGTCTAGGATCTTTCTGATCCCTTTTGCTTGGCCTTTGAAAAGGGGGGTCAGATGCGCAGGAGTAAAAAGGGAGCATCCAGTGTCTAGCCTTGATGTTGCCCCTTGTGGCCTGTCTCAGCCACCATCATCAGTAGGAATGCAGCATCACCTAAAGTGTATAGAAATCTCCTCTATTTTGTGAGCCTCAAGTGAAACGGTACATTCATTTGGATGCGATTCCTTTAAGGGAGAAGAGCTGGAGGTCAAAGATAGCAGCGGTCTGGCCCAAAAAGATAGCGCTCCCTGGTCACCACTGCTCTCAAACTTCCATACCTGAACATGATTCCCTCCTTCACACATACATGTTATTGGCCCTCTTTCTCCATCACGGCGACAAAGGCAGACAATGTTCCTACTCTCCAGCCCCAAGGTCAGCAGCCCATTTGTGGCGGCTGGTGTCTTGATATTCATCTGGATACTCGCGTTTTCAACCACAGAAAACCGACTTCTGCATGGAGAAGGAAGCAGTAGCAGCAATGAAAGTGGTAGGGCGCACAACGAGTTCGCGAGTCCTTCGCCTGGATCCAAATACGATGATGCAGACCTCGCCTTGATGGAAACCTGCAACAAAACCCAGTGGACAGATGGGCTTTGGTTGAGCTGCCACAGCAATTGTGGCCCCAACAAAAAGTCTATCTGCGGAGGACTCAACAATGCTCGAAATCGTCTGCAGATATGTCTGCGGCTGGCCATCGATATTGGCGCAGGGGTCAGCTTCCCCTACGTTGTATGGAGATAATCTGTAGCGCCGCCGGACGAAACAGAGAAGCTGACGAAAACCAGACGCAACGCAACGAAGGTCAATGGGATATCACCGATAGTGATGTCATTTGTCCAGACGTGTGGTGGGATATGGAGAGGCTCAAGGAAAGAATGGCCGAGCGGTGTCCCAGCCTTCGTATCAACTCGTGCGCAGAAGATCCGGAGGGCATCAGCCACGAACTCAACATCCCCGGCAGATACTACATGGATAAGCCGCATTTCAACGAGACATGGCGAATGCTCGTGAATGATACGCTTATCCAGAACTCCGTCTCGTTGAGCGACGTGACACCCCAGAATCAATTGCTTTTGCGCTATTCAGACAGCCACGTTGCGTGGAGTTACCGCGAATCGCTCGAAAGTCAGACCCTTCGCAAGGCGCTTTTCAACGCCTTGCAATTCAACCAGACCCTGTTCGCCATCGGCGAAGGACTGGCTTCGTCAGAAGGTCTTCACGGCGGAAACTTCATCGGCATACACCTGCGAGCCGAGAACGACTGGCCGACCAAGTGGGGTACGCCCGAGAAGCAAATGGAGCAGCACGCCGCCGAGATCCGCAAAACGAACGAAGAGGCCGACATCCCTACAAAGACCGTATACGTCAGCTGTGCTGATCGCGATGGGATCCAAAGGTTCCGCGACATGATGGCCCCGGACAACTACACCGTGACGGACAAATGGACGCTCTTCGGGGATCAGCCCGAGATGCTGGAACTCGTCGACAATCTGCCATTTGACGAGAAGGCAATCGTCGAGTATGCTGTGTTGCTCAAGGGCCGATACTTCCAAGGCAACCTGATTTCCACCATGTCATCGCTCGTGGCGTATGCGCGCACTAAGGACCAGCCCGAGGATTACTTTTCCACGTATATTTACCCAAACACCATCAGATGGGGAATAGATAGGTACTACAACGAGCCGTTTACAATGAGGGGCGATGAGCACACAAAGGAGTTCATAATTACTGGGCAGGACATTATGGATGCCTTTCCTTGAAGAGGGTCTTTCTCGCGTATCGCGGCATGTTACCATGGAAAAGATGGGACTTCAGGTTTTAGACAGACTTTAAAAAGAATATTTGCCAGTTGTTAAAATTTGGAAGTAACATGCGGCCAGCAGTACTGAGCGCATATTATGTAGTAAAGTGCGCTACACTTGAAGAAGGCGCTACCGTAATGTTTGACTCTATTGGTCTGTATTATTGACCTACTACACATTGGGTTACGATTTCGCCGTGAGATCTGGTTATGCTGGGTTTGGGTGAAGTACGATTTACTAAGTTTTGGTATACTGGCTTGTTAGGGCAATTAAGTCCAAACAATGTATTTGCACTTGAGCTCCCAGAAAACGATGGTGGTCTCCAGGCCTCGCAGCAGTGGCGCGGGTCTCCTTAGGAATACTAAGAGTTCTACTTTGAAAGATACTTTCAAGAACTGTGAATAATATGTATATTTGAACCTTCAAACGTCGTGATTAAAGGGTATAATCACCATTAAAGCAACTCAGCGAGAAAATGAGCAGCCATTCGTGGCTCTCTATCACTTTTAAAGATTTCGCGATTTGAGACACTTCAAACTGATCCATGTCATGCCAGGCTGGCGTCTTTGTAGAACATAATGGGTGCTAGACATTCATCTCTTAGAGCTCTACAAAAGAACTAGACTTCTTTTCGTCCTGGTCCATCTGCCTCAGCTTGTGGAAATTAAGTCTCGAAGATACCTGATTCGCGAAGAGAAAAACCTGGGGAACTGGGGTCGGCTTATGTCAGCAGCAATTGATCAAAAAGTATGTTAATTACTTCTTTTCTCGGCTTACCTTATCTTGGTAAGTCTGCTTTAGACCTTCGTTACACATTCATAAACTTTCCGCTCTCGGCTCACGGCTTGGGCTGCTATCTGGGACAACGCTCGACACGGAGAAGACAGAGGTTATCCTGAGCTCAGCTTGTTTTGCTCAAGGTCTGGAACTCGCGTCACTATCGACCTTCTACATAAAGCCGTTCCTTCTGAAACTTCAACGGCTGCGAGCTTTGCAGCTGACCCGTTAGCACCGTGAGAACTGTTGACGTTGCAACCATCGGCATTGACAGGGACCCCCATGTTCCGAGGAAACCCTGATCCCTGACACCAGGTAACCCCTCCGCGGGCTTATCATTGCCATAGTGTATCTTCCTTCTCCGCGTATCGTCTCACGGCATATTCATTCCGATGATTGCCACAGATCAAGCCCTCCAGGCTCGAAAGCAATGTCGACAGCAGCTGCGATGATGCCAAAAAGGTTTCTCCAACATGCGAGATGCTGGCGCTGGAAAAGCCGCAAGGTGTTGCCCGAGAAATTCCACCACTGAGCACGTCATGTACAGGATGTCGTTGCGACTCGTCCGAATTGGGATTCCACCCCCACACTCGCCGATGATGGGGACGCAAAAGTTCCTCACCCGCAACGAGTGATTCGGCTCCCAGAGTCCGAACCTCGCCAAGGTTGCCAAGCGATCCCCAAGGTTCCAGCGCGTCTAGCGGCGCTTGACCTTACATAGTACCGCCTGGGCATTTGCTTGTGCGTGCGGCGTGCCACAACGCGACGCAACTCGTAATTGTCACCATACCAACTACTGAATTGTCTCGCCACACGTCGAACAATGCCAGAAACCACGAACGGCCTGTACGAGTGAGAAGATGTCTTATCACGACAGTCTCGACACTGTTAACGACCTTCCTAATTCTATGTAGCACTGGTTGTGGGTAGTGTACCAATCCAATCTACCGGGCCACTGGACTTGCGCACGAGGGAGGATCCCTGTCGGACCTCGGACAACAGGGACCAAGGTAACGTTGGACTGATAATTCGTTGGCAAGAACAATTCAGGCCAATGGCATAATAGCCCCCAGGAATTACGCCACTGCCTACGGTCACTCGGTGCAAGTGTTATCACACAGGACGTCTTCTACGCAGGCGGGTCTTCCTGCATGTCGCATGCCGGCTACTTCCTCTGGCTACTGGGTATCCGATGTTCGATTTCCCTCGATATAAAACCATGACTTCCGCCGATGCATCGGGTGAGTTTAAGGTTCCACATACTCTCCAACACTGGGCTGTTCCAGTTCCTCTCTTCAGTCTGCGGGGTGTATCCGCCTTCTCTTTGGCCTGGTTGAAAGAAACAACTCCATAACAGCGTCATGCCAGCAGCCGACCCCATAGGCGACACGATCGTCGCCGGGGCGCTCAATCCCGTCGAGGGCAAGATCGTCTCGGTACCGAACCACGATGCTATCAACGAGAAACTTGGTGTCGACGATGTTGCCCCTGGAAAAGAGCTCGATTCTGAAATCAAGGCCATTTCTCACGTCTCCGACAGTGGCAGCCACGACAAGGACGATGAAAGCGAGGAAGTCATCATCAGAACAGGCGCTGACGCGGCTGCTCACCTGTTACCTCTTCGTGACGACTTTCAACCTGCGTTGACATTTCGAAGTGTGCTCTTAGCCACCTGCCTCTCAGCTTTTCAGGCTGTGATGAGTCAAATCTACACGGTACGTGGGCTTGCTCTCTCGGCCACTACTGCACATCCATGCTAACTCGCTTTCTTCCAGTTCAAACCTACCCAGGTCACCATTTCGGGAACTTTCATCGTTCTCATCGCCTACTTCCTAGGCAAAGCATGGGCCAACTTCCTCCCCCGAGGCGATAAACTCGAAGCTCGGTGGAGGGAGAAGGGTGGAGAAGGGCGACCTCCCTTGCGGATTCGTATCGTGTCTTTTCTCAATCACGGTCCCTGGAATCTGAAAGAGCACGCGATCTGTGCTATTACAGCAACTTCAGCATCCAATGCTGCAGCTAGTATCCAGGTCTTTGCGGCGCAAGACCTCTTTTACGATCTTCCACTGAGCGCAACAACGGTCATTCTAAGTGTTATCTCTATTGGGCTCTTCGGTTATGGTATTTGTGGTGTCATGCGTCCTATTGCTGTCTGGCATGTTGATGCCGTTTACTGGAGCACTCTGCCCACGGTTAAAACGCTTCAAGGTCTGCACTGGCAAGATCTGAAAAACTCAAAGCCACTGCGATGGTTTTGGTACAGTTTTTGCGGCATGTTCGTGTACGAGTTCCTTCCGGCTTATATCTGGCCTTGGCTTAACTCAGTTTCAATCCCATGTCTCGCTGCGATGCACGCCACTGGGGAGAAAGCTGCCACCTTGACAAACCTCTTTGGCGGGGCTACCAACAACGAAGGGCTAGGATTGTTCAGTGTGTCATTCGACTGGCAATACGTAAGACGACTGCATTTCGAAATTTCGCAATACGAGAAAGACAAAGCTAACAGTTCATAGATTACCTCGTTCAACACATCGCTCCCACTCGCCCTTCAGGCTCACGCCGCGCTGGGGTATTTCGTATGTTTCATTGCGATGATCGCAATCTATTACAGTAATGCCTGGGACTCGAAGTCTCAGCCATTCATGTCGACTCGTTTGCGCTCCGCAGACGGGTCCACGTACCCTATCACAAAGGTCTTCACCGGAGGCGTGTTGAACAAGGAAGCCCTCGCGACTTATGGCATCCCCAGGGTTACGGGCAGCTTTGCTTACGCAATGTTCATGGCAAACGCTGCTGTAGGTCTCCAGACTCCCCGGCACTTCATCGTCTTGCCTGAAACTGACCATCTTTCAGATTGGTGCCTTGATAGCACACTGTTTCCTGTTCTGGGGTCGAGACGTGGTTCAAGCTTATAAGAGCGCCAAGAGTGGTAGGTATGACGACAGACACCACGCACACATGGCCAAGCATTACAAGGAAACCCCCTGGTGGTGGTATGTGATTGTTCTTGTTGTCAGCTTCGTGCTGGGAATCATCGTTGTGACCACTCAGAACATCACTCTTCCGGTCTGGGCGTACATTGTCTCTCTTTTGCTTGGCATTTTCATCGCGCCATTGGTGAGTTACCCGAGAGCCTGCCTAGGTACCTAGGCTCGGTTCACTGCTGACATTGTCTAGAGTACAATCTTGTACTCTCGCTACGGCAACGGAATTGCCACAAACAACCTGTCGAAAATGCTTGCTGGTCTGCTGGTCCCCGAACGCCCAATCGGCAACATGTACTTTGCCGCCTGGTCACATAACGTTATTTCAAACGCTGTCAATCTATCGAACGACTTGAAGATGGGCGAATACCGTATGTATCATGTACATTTCGTTAACTTATAGCTACCGATCCCAGCTAACATTCGGCATGTGCAGTCAAAATTCCTCCTCGCGTCATGTTTCTCACCCAAATATATGGTACAATTTTGGGCGGCTTCATCAACTATGCCGTTATGATATCAATTGTAAACGGTAACCGTGAGCTGCTGGTAGACAGCAATGGTAACAGCGCTTGGAGTGGTGCTACGATGCAGTCCTACAATACCAATGCAACTTCTTGGGCCCTAGCACGATACCTCTACCAAGTTGGAGGGAAGTACGAGATGGTCCCCATTGGTCTCGGCATTGGTTTCGCCATTGTCGCTCTTCACAGGCTTGTTGTCTACGTGAGTTTCAATTGTGCCCGCTTTTAAGCAAGAAGCCATATCATCTTTTAAACTGACGCCAAGCAATTTAGTTCGTCCCCAAGATCCGCGGCTTCGCACTTTCCGAGATCAACTTCCCTCAGTTCATACAGTACGCTGGTTTTATCCCATACAACCAGTCGCAGACTTGCGTCATTTTCAGCCAGCTCATTGCGGGCTTTTTCACTCAATTCTACCTCCGCAACTACCGCCCAAGAATATTCCGAGATTACTCATACCTGGTAACCGGCGCAATGGATGGCGCTAGTTTGACGGTTCTTTTCATCTTGTCCTTCGCTGTCTTCGGAGCTGGAGGCTCTCCTAGGCCTTTCCCTAAATGGTGGGGCAACAACGTCGGCGGGAATTACGACCTTTGTCCCTCGTCTCAATAGGCGGACCATGTCGACGCCACGTGGCTTCGAGGCGAATGGATCTGTGGTTTCTGGGAGGAAGACGGATGGATGCGAGTCCAGTGACAGCTGCTCCATGTCAATTGAATATGCGGATATCATCGTTTCACCCACGAAATCGATCATGTCCATATGTTCAACTGCCATGGAGCAGCTGTGAGGGGGGGGGCTTGAGTTTAGATAAAGCCACAGGAACCTCGAGACGGCTGACCAAGGCTGAGCTTTCAACCCGTTCAATTTATGTTTCAATCTCATATGCGTGTGCCAAACACCGCATTGAAGTCATCGCAATATTTCTCCAGTCCTGATGATTGCTTCGCTTGGTGACGGGCTTTTTCTTTGTGGAAACGTGTGTTCATTTACATGGCAGGCCGCCGTGGAAGCTGTGGTCGCAAATCAAGAGGAGGCTTTCGAGTCACCGATGACCGCATGCGAGTGATCTATCGGAAGCTACGCTCTCTTGTACATCTCGTTGACTGTTTAGAGCACCGCCAAGTCTCGTATTCTGAGAACGACCTGAACTCAAGACTAATCTCGTAAGTTCATAAACGTCAGAATGCATACGTTTCCCCCAATCACAACAATCTGCTGTGACTAGTTCGAACATCGCCTGTCAACATTGCAGCGTTATAAGTCAACTGTCAGGCTGTCTGTCGTGACCCGTCTTTGCCGGTGAGAACATCCATGGGCACACGTCAAACTGCTGACTGTCTCTGCGCTTACGCGAACATTTCCCGAGTTCCCCGAGAGCGTTTCCACGTCATAAGCACTTGCAGCCAACTGCCAGTGCTCGTATGCAGTCTTGAGCGTGTCCAGCGTATCAGATCCCGAGCGTAAATGGCGTGTTCCACCCGCCCGGGAAAAGGAACCCATGTCAGACTGGGGAACCCCCACTTCGAGAGACATGGCTACTACACACACGCCCAATGCCACGATGCGGCGCGCTTCTTCACGTTGTATCTCCCATTCTCCGTCCCTGGCGGCTTGGTTTATTTCCCTTGACGCCAATGTTGATTGCCTACGGAGACCTGATTTTAGACATACATCCAGAGCATCGCGTGATTTCGTCCGGCTACCACTTCCTCGCGACTGATTTTGTATGCGATGGTGAAAGAAAAAGAAGAAAGAAATAAGCAAGCAGCGGAGTCTTGAAGATTTAAACAATATCAGTTGACATTCTTTTTCGCTGCCAAAAAAAGCTATATCTATCATCGATAAGATTTTCGATGCAGTGGAACAGAACTGACGTTCTGCAGAGATAAGTGAGAGATTCACGTCTTCCGCAAATATTCACAAACAGGCTTTCCCCATCGCACAGCACTTTTGTACTTCCACATGTCAGGGGCATTGCCTTTTCTCAGACCTTCAATCGCATCCGCTAGCTGCAGGCCCATACCCTCGGATTTTATATCTCTCAGTGAGTACAGATACGTCTTGAAGGAGAACAGGATACTGTGGGACTTCGGAAGCCGACTCAACGTCTGCAACTCGCATCGCACGAAAGACTGTCGTGACATTAGTTCATCACATACCTAATAAATTTACAAGACCAACACAGCGTACCTTTTCCACATCAATGTGTTCTTCTGTGTTTTCCTCGTAATCACCCGTAATGTGATTGCCCTCCGCGTTGAATAGGTTGGCATGCGTTTGTACCGTCCACTGGGGCAATTTCTATGTCAGCTTCACTCTCGACATAGACACGCCTGAGAAAATATCGTAACTTACATTCACCCGCTTAACACTCTTACCAGCCTCCAGTTTTTCAAAGAAGCGCTCCATACTCGGGCCTATCCTCTCATACGATGGCACGGATGCGTGTATAGCCTTCATGTGTTTGCCGAGCTTCGATGCGGGGTTCCACCCAGAAGGAAAACAGCACATGAAAGCCACACATCGATGCCCTTCTGGCGTTGGTTTCAGAATGAAGATGTCCTCTTCAACAGTCGTGCCGATGGCCATCAGAGCAGCGCAAGCGTCTTCCGGGGCCTCCAGGGGATTGCAATCCCCAGTGACACGGTTTTTGAGCATGGTGCTGTTTTCTTCGAAACAAAACAGAGTTGGATAGCATGCTGGAAGATACTGCGATACCAAGTAAGTGTAAAGCTCCCGCACCGCTTCAGTCCCCTCTGGAACATATCCATGGACGGTCGATCCATGTTCATCAATCAAAGACTTGCGAAGGTTGATTCTGTCGAGATAGTCCCTATCAATGGTAATAAGATCCGACGGAGTGTCGGACTGCAGTGCTGTGTTATTTGAGATAAGTGATGGTGCCTCTTTGCTTAGTTAGAAAGGACAACATACCCATTGTTATATAGTAGATTGGCTTGAAAGGTCTAAAAGTCTTTGGCTTTTCGGCCTTCCAGTCAAAATTGACGTGGCTTTTCAAGGTCCCATTGGTATCTTTCTTCCCTGGTTGGTTCAGACTCGGCACTTTGGCCTGGATCTTCAGCCATCGAGTTACCTTCATTCTATAGATTAACAGAAAACCTCATCGATGGTGAGACTCGAGAGAGTGTGACTTGCCGTCCAGTGGATCATCCATCCCAAGAATACACATGAAGTAACGGTTATTGCAGTAGTTGGCCACTCGATAAGAAGATGCATTTTGAAACCCGAAGCCATTGCAGCAGACGCAGTGAAAGAGCTGAATCAGGAGTTGAGTGAATTCGTTTACTCTGCATTAGGTTATGGGCAAGAATGAGCAGTGCATGGCCACGAGAGCTGCTTTTAAGTAAGAACAGAATCGCTGTCGGTGATAGAGATCGGGTAGTCAGCTATCACCACCCCACCTCCTACACCCCTTCTTTGCAATAAATAAACCCGTGAGAGTGTGGTCACTGCGGGGAAGCGAGGCGAAGTTGTTCAGAGGCATTGGCGACTCCACACATGGGCGAATCTAATTGACGCGCCCAGATTTAGCGTTGGGACTAATGCTCAGTTATCTTCGGCGTTAAAGACGTCACCTAAAAGTATCATCATGATATTTATCCGCTTGACTATATCGAGCTTGACTAACGCTATCTGCTGGTCTTACTTAACGAGACCTCGCTTCTAACGCTCTGAATCTAATTCAACCCCGCTGTATGCGAGTAGGTTGGGACTGAATTGGGGTACGTCCTGGATAACATCCGGTTTACACAAGTCAAGATTGCAGGCTATCACCGCCTCCACTGTCTCCAGTCCAGATTCGGTTCTTTTCAAGTACAAAGCGAACCCGGCGACATGAGGTGCAGCCATGGAGGTGCCAGTTAAGGCAACGTCCTTTCCCGCTTCCAGAGACAGTGAGTACTCACCTACCCTAGGAGCACACAGGTCGACCTTTGACCCAAAGTTGCTGTAACTCAGTACCGTATTGTTCGCCGCACTAGCCGCCACAGTGACGGCACTTGTGGTTCCTGCTGGTGACATATTAACATCAACCCCGGCATTGCCTGCCGGTACGACCGGAAAGCACGCCTTCTTCAGATGCGGCATGCACGAGGGTTTTGAATGCTAGTTCGTGGGACCGCGTGGGCCTGTGATTAGTCCTGTGAACACCAAGCCGAACTTTTGCGGAAACTCAGCCAAACTCATGTTGATCACCGAGACAGCGGCTCGGTCAGGTGTAGCGGTGATGTTGTTTACAGCCCCCAAGAATTCTTCCATAAAGTGCGACATAACGCCCTAAAATCATTAGCCGATTGTTGCCAATCCAGAGACACTTGACTCACTTAGCGAGGAGCAATAACTTTCACGGCAATAACACGAGCCCTTTTCGCGACCCCTCAAGTCTTCGATGCAATTGTGCCAGCAACGTGCGTCCCATGTCCGGTGCTGTCAGTGTCTTCGAACGGGATGTCGGGGTAAACAGTGTAGCCTAATTCGGCTCTTCCCTCAAAGTCGGGGTTATCCACCCAAACACCCGTGTCGATCACGTATGCGTAAGTCCCTCCCCGCCATTGTCCTCGTAGCGATACTCGAATCCATCCCGAAGACTCGCACCTGGATCGATCGAGGCTTCATGTGAGATGGCACCCAAGCCCCAAGTAGCGCCCGGTTGGGAGACAACCTCAAACGGGCTGATGGGAAGGTCGGGTTCAATGTTTTCAACCTATCAGACATGTTAAGATGTGTTGGGCATGTGCCATAATACCTTTTGACGTACGTTTCTCATTCGCTCCAGTCTCCCTGACCTTCTCTTCGTTGAAAGATCCCGCGTCTGCGTGCAATACGCTAACGTCAAACGTCTTTTCAAGGCCCGTCAACGCACCATCCCTCACCCAGTTCAGATGACCATTGACAGCTGTGCTTGAGACTCCTTCTTCCAGACTGATGATGTGTCCGTCGGATATGGCACCGTCTCGAGAAGCGAGCGTGTGGCTAAGGGCGATTGAAACGCCACTCTGTCGTTCAGGTGCGGCTGGATTACCCGCCACCCTAAGGTCGCACGATCCGGGATGAGCATAGTGAGTAGAGTGAGGTATTTTCGCACAGCATTACGAGGTACTGCACACTTGTGCCCGTCCAAAAGATTATATTGAAGCACCCATCAGCATAACCCGATGACTTTACGCCAAGCGTGGCTAGTTTCAGCTAGTTTTATTACATGTTGTTCTTTTCTACAACGCCGATTGAGAATCCCATACAGATTTCTTGTTAACACCAATTGTTTGCGTTGTTTTTAGACCTTGGGGCATCCTCACTTAGTAATACATGTTGCTGTTCGAGGAGAACTTCTTTACAGTTTACATAATCCACCTCTGCTCAATCAAGTAAAGAAGGTTGTTATCAACTGCAGGTTCGACCTGGGAAGCGGCTTCTTCGCTTCATTTATATTACCACACTTGTTCCCGTGGATATATGTCTTATACAACTTTGTTTTGTGGTGGACGTTGCCAGTCCAGGATGACGTTGCCCTTCCTTCGCTCGTCTCGGCGTAGGTCATACCAGCTGGCTCCCACCACTGTAGTTGAATTGCCTTCCCCATCCGAGAAGACGATCTCCTTTTTCGGGGGCCCGTCAAGTAGCGGCCAGTCGATAGGCTCCTGCGCTTCCGTATAAACAGAGATACAGTTTCCTTCTTGCCTCCCCTTTACCCAACGATCCAGAACTGATCGATATTCCGAGACGGGGTGATCGAGGTGCACATCTGGGTGTTTGGGCCATGTGGTCAACGATTGAACATCAGCGGGATTCTGCTGGTCATAGGACACCTCCCTGAAATGTCCATCACGGGTGATGATCTCGTACAAGGTGAATATGACACCTTTGACATCGTCTCGCTCGTTGACATGCCCAACGCCTCCAATGCGACCCGAGTAGTTGAAGTCAAACAGCAGGAGGTTGTCTGTCAACGGATCAACTAGCAGATTCCGCGGAGCAATATCCTGATGCATGATGCCGTGCTTGAGGTTGAGGTCATCCACGACACGGGTCAGCTGCCCAAGCCATTTGAGTTTGAACACGCGTGATCGGTTTTCCTGAATTGTGCCGCCGGGAATATAGATAGTTGTGAACCCAACAACGTGACCGTTCAGTTCATCCACCACAAGCCGATCGAACTTGACGATATTTGGATGCTGAGGAAGACGCATCCACAAATTAATTTCATGCCACAGCCTATGCAGGAACTGTACGAGAAAATAATATTTGAAGATGACCTTCCTCACACTATTGACGCCAGGGTATGCCTGGTATGACACAAGATCAACGTTGGGAGAAAGTCGATCGATTTCCTTCAGGTCGGAGCGGGTGATGGTTCTGATACCCTCTGGCCGCCGAAGTTGCTCTAGAGGCGGATAATATACGCAGGTGGTTTCGTCATCTTCGTGGTTGGTGGAGATGGAAGTCAGATCTCCGTCTTGAGAGATGTGAATCGCGTACACATCAGGCGGGAGAGTATCGATATGTTTCTTCAGATGTTCGATGGCCAGGTCTTCGTTATCCTGCTCTTCATCCATGGTAACGGCGATCACTCTCCTCTGGTCCCAATCCAGAATGTGCCAAGTGCTAGGCCCTCCCGGCGTGAGGGCACCGCCTGGAGCAAAGTATCTGAGATCTGGGTCGATCATGCCTTGGTAGCTTGTGGTAAGAGTTGGCGATATGGTCGAAGGGATGCCGATGCAGGTTGTGAAGAGTTGATACAGGAAAAGCGTAGTGAGCCCCAACGGCTAGGGTAGACTGTGTGCTCGGGTTGTGTCAGGCGATTATTAACCGTCGGGAGGCTATCGGCAAGGGGCCAAAATAGAGACGGAAATAAGGCCCTGCGCCTCTTAAGTGCGGGGTACGGCCAGAGGGGCGGTAATTTCATTTGGCTGGCTGAGAACCCTATCAAACCCCTGTGATCATCAAAGAACGGGGACGGATGCCTTATTCCTGCAACAGAGCCTTGGAGCTTGACCGCCGCCGTCACCAGAGCGAGAAGACGTTAAACGACTGCGAGTGATGTTAATTTTCGATGGCCATAGAAACAAGTTTTTCGTAGCAGGTGAAAATTGTCAGATTGTAGGGTCCGGAACGCGCAGTGTGAGTCGGGCGCGACGTTAGTCCGGCTCTGCGCGCGGGCCCGAAGCAGCCCGGGCGCGCTAACTGCGACCAGGGTGCGCACAGGAAAAAGGGGTTAGGACACGCCTAAATAAGGGTGAATATATAGAATAACATATATATAATAGTATTATAAATATATATATAATTATATCTAATTTAATAATTAATAGTCTAATATATACTATATTACTATAAATACTACTCTAAAAACCTTAATTATAAGATAATAATTACTATAACTGCTTTTTAGCTATATAGATATAGTAACTAGATCCTCTAGATTAACCTCCTATATATAAAGGTATCTAGCCTTAAGCTATAAAATAGCCTTAACTTATATACTACTATTCTAAATATAGATAGTATGCTCTAGAGCTGCTTTAGGAGTAAGGTTATAAAGCTAACTGTTTTAGATATCTCTAACTACCCTATAGGTAGTATAG
This sequence comes from Colletotrichum neosansevieriae, assembly GCA_036785495.1. Lineage (NCBI taxonomy): Eukaryota > Fungi > Ascomycota > Sordariomycetes > Glomerellales > Glomerellaceae > Colletotrichum > Colletotrichum neosansevieriae. The sequence goes on along the minus strand of JAVHLV010000052.1, from coordinate 202,596 downwards.
TAAATAGCATAGTAGTTATACTACTAAGTAATAATATAACTACTATATATACTAATATAATTATAAACCTATCTAAGATAAATTATAAGCTATACTAGGCTTACTAAGCAGACTATATATTTAGAGATAAGTACTATAAAGTATATAAGAAGTAATAATATATACTTTAAGACTAGATCTATAATAATATTTACTTAGATCTCCTATATCTATACTATACTATAAATAAGAGTATTAATTACTAGATATATATGCTTTATAAGAGTATTAGTATTAATACTTATAAGTATAAGGTTATAGCTAGAAGCAGTTATACTATAACTCTAGACCTCTTAGTATATAAGAAGCTATTTATAAAGTATAATATAGAGAAATAGCTTATAAAGTGGGAGAAGGCTATTACTAAAGTATAGACTAGTAGCTTTATATAAGTAAAGGAGCCTAACTAGTAGTTTATAGACTTTATAATAGCTCTTAGTAATAGTAGTTTAGATATCTAGATCTATATATATTAAATAATAGTATAATTATATATAAATACTAGCTTCCTCACTATAGGAGATATACTAAAAGATATCTAAGTTACCCTTAATATATTTAAACTAGCTAATCTATATACTAAAATAGGCTAAGAAGTATTTAGCCCTACTATATTAGTAGATAATAAGAATACTATATCTAAGAATAATATAGAAATATCTAAGAAGCAAAGATCTATTATATGCTAAGTATATAGAGGAGGGTAATCTATAACACCTAAAGGCTATAAAAGAGTACCTATAACTATATAAATAACTAATAAAAAGGGCCTTTACCTAGCCTGCTATAACTACTATCTCTTAGCTAAGTGCTAGATTATATTTAAAAAACTATACCTAGAGCACTTTTAGAAAAGCAAATCCCTCTACTATCTAGTAGAGGAGTATATTAATAATAATAAAGAGCTTATAAAGTATATTTATAAGCTTAAACTAAGTAGTAGATAGTATATAGAGGATAAATAACTATATAGCTACTATAGAGAAACCCTTAAATCTGCGTTTTATATATAGCTTAATAACTACTAACTCTATAACTCTACTATTCTAGATTCTAGAGTAATAATATATATATTTAATAGTACTTTATAGTTTACTATACTTACTAGAGCAGCTTCTAGTAACTTCCTATAAGTAGGTATATACTAGGTCTCTATTAAGAGATATAGTATAGTTAATATTAAGGTAAAGAGGTATAGGAGAAGTATAATATATCTATAACTATATAATATAGTGCTTTATTATAGGTTTATAAGTAACCTTATATTACTTAGAAAGCTATATTAGTATAGTATCTAGTAGAATATAAGCCTATAAAATAACTATCTTTAAAGATCAGATTACACTTACCTCTATATATTAGATAAGAGATATTACTAGTAGGTTTTTAAGTATAGAGAGACCTTAGAGGATACCCTGCTATAGGGTAAAAGGGATAAGGCAGGTGCTATATTTCTTATAAGTGCTTAGTAACCCCTAGCTAAGCGCTATATATATATATATAATATAATAATAAAGTAATAACCTATCTATAGTAGTACTATGATATAGTATTAGTATCTTAGATATTTAGGCCTAGAAGCTATTTAACACCTCTTAAATAGTATAAGAGAAGTCTATCTTATCTAAGAGAGTAAGCCTATTATAATAATTAACTATAATATCTATAATATAGGCAAAGTCTGCTACTAAGTATAATAAGCACTATAAGAGTCTGTTAAGTATATAGAGCTAGGTAAATATATTATCCTAGACTTCTATAATTATAATAAAGGATATAAAGGGTATTACTTAGCACTTCTTATAATAGATTAGCCTATAGTATATATCTGGAACTTCTACCTTATATAATAAGGTATAGATAAGCTCCTTATAGTAATTAAGAACTACTTAATAATACTCTTAATATAATATAGAGCATATATAAAGGTAATTAAAATAGACCTTAAACTTATAAAGCACCTATATATTATTACTGCTATTAAGATATAAGATATCTGCTTTAAGCCCTCTACTACTAATACTTAAGTATAGAATAGCAGAGTAGAATAAGTTAGTACTATAATTAAGGAGCATATAAGAGCTATAATAATAGGTGTAAAGCTACTAAATATACTATAGCCTGAGATAATAAAGTTATCTATCTATCTATATAACTATATACTTATAGTAGTAAGAGGCTAGTAAACACTCTATAAGCTATTCTATAAGCACTTCTAGATAAGCAAGTCTGCTAACTATATATGCTCTAACCTCTTATATCTATATATCTATAGCTATAAGGTGTTTACTATAATAAAGGAAGCTTAACTTAAGTAATAATACTATAAGAGGCTTATACTATATATATTAATTAGCTTTCTAGTAGGCTATATATCTAGTAACTCCTTTTATATATAAAACCTGCTATATATAGAAATATTTACTATATATAATATAATATTTAATAAGAAGAAGTTTTTTAATAGTAACTTAAAGAGGCTTATAGAAGAGTTTTAGTATATAGACCTTACTATAATATAAGAGCAGATTAACTAGCTAATTAGTAAGAGCTATATATAAGCTGCTCTATAAGATGCTAATAAGGAGATAGATAAGGTAGTTAAGTATAATAACTATACTAATAAGTATATAGAAAATCTAGAAGCTATAGTACTAAAGAATATAGATATAGCTATAATATTACTACTATAAAGCCTAGCAGCTCTAGCTGCTACTACTATACTAGAAATAGATAACACTTCTACCTATATAAATACTTAGTTTAAACTAATAACCCCTTTAAAGACCCTGCTAATAGCATTTTTTATAGCTCTATAAAGTATACTTATAAGTATAAGGGAGTATAGGGAAAGGCATAACCACCCTTTAAAATATATAAATAAAAATAGATAATATAAATTATTATTACTCTAGTACTACTATATATTATAGATATTATTTAAAGCTGCCTTTCTAGCAGGCTATATATAGCTATACTAGAAGTATAAGACTATATAATTAAAAGATAGCTCTATAACCTGGAATACCTAGACTAATTACCTGCTAAGTATATATATAGAGTGGGATATCTCTAAAACTTTAATAGGAGTAGATTATACCCTTAAAGCAGCTATAGATAAGATAAACCTATAATAGTAAGTATCTGCTATAGCTAAAGAATAAAGGCTAGAGAGTATAGAGCGCTATAGAAGCACTATAGTATATAGCAGCTTAAATAAATTAGATAAAATAGTTACTCTATTAGGTTGCTTTTAGTCTAAGTTACCTCCTCTACCTATATCTTATAATTAGCTAGCACTATATAATAGATATATAAGACTATATCTATTTATAAAGGAATTTCTAGAAGCTAAGGAATCTCACTTAAAGGGATATAAAGCATTATAGTTCTAGTATAAAGTAGTAAAATAGAAGGCTTATAGTTACTAAGTGCTTAGCTACTACTAGGTTTATATATATAAAATTAATAAATATAAGCAGCTAGCAAAGTCTAAAGCAAGACTTATAATTTGAGGTAACTAATAAGTAAAAGATATATAGAATATATATATAGTAATACTTATAGGTATATCTTTCTAAGTGCTAATAGCTATAGCTACTTATTTTAATATAAAGCTATTATAATATAACACTATAAACGCATTTATATATATATCTATTAATAAAATAGTGTTTATAAGTATACTGCTAGGCTACTACTATAATAGCAAGGTTCTATACCTGTAAAAAGCGCTTTATAAACTATATTACTTACTACTACTTTAGTAAAAGCACTTAGAGGCTAGCTTTGCTATACTTAACTTTAAATAGATAGCTAGTAAGAACTACTACTAGTAGTATAGGTAAGTGATATTTTTCTTCTATATAGATAATTATATATTAGTATTCCCTTATAAGCATACTAAAAGCGTAAAGGAGGCTATAAATACCCTCTAGAAGCACTACTACCTTAAAAGAGGTTAGAACCTATAATAGTTTCTTAGAATTAAAGTGCTCTATAATAGGGCTATATATAAGCTATAGCTATTATAGTTAGTATTTATAGATAAGGCATAGAAGCTACTTAAGTAGTATACTATAAGCTTTAATATAGATAACTAAGTATATATATCTATAATAAAAGATAAATTAGAACTATATAAAGGGAAAGCAGCCTTATAGGAGATTAACTACTACTAATACTATATTAGAATAATCCTATATATAGTAGTAATAATATAGCCTAATATAGTATTTATTATAAGCCGCCTTATAAGGTTTAATAATAATCTAAGCCCTGCATAGCACTATACTACTAATTAAGTTCTCTAATACCTCTACTAAATATAATATCTCTGCCTTAAATATAGCACTAAGCCTAGCAGACTAGATAATATACTTAAAGTTATTTTAGATACTAGCTTTGCAGATAATATAGTTAACTAAAAGAGCTTATAAGTGCTTATAATAAAGCTATTTAGAGGTATAATTATATAGAAGGTAAATAAGCAGATAATAGTTATAATATTAATAACTAAGACAGAGCTACTTATACTATTTTAAGTAGTATATAAAGCTCTCTTTATAAGTTAGCTAATAACTGCTTTATAAGTTTAACTTCTAAGTAATACTACTACTAAAGCTGCTTTTACTATGCCTAATATAATAATAATAATAATCTAAATCTAATATAATAATTAATAAACTGTTTAGCTAGTTAATATAAAGCTTATTTAGCTATAAATAAGACTATAATATATTAATATCTATAACTACTAGCTATAATAGGAGATTATAGAAAAGTATATAGCAGTTAGCTATACCCTATTAGCAGAGATAATAGCAGATAGACTTATAAAAGTACTTATACTACCTTAATTTAAAGCGTTTTATAGTTAGCTATAAATAAGTAACTAATATATATAACTAGAGGTAAACTATATATAAAACCTAGAAAAAGAGGATAATATAAAGTATATAAAGGTAATAGAAACCTATATTTAGGATAAGATAGACTCTAATAGAGTTTAGAAATAGCCTTACTAGACTAGTAATCTCTAAGAGAGTATATTAGATTATAGGGTCTAGAATATATAGTGTAAGTTAGGTGTAATATTAGTCCAGCTCTATATATAGGCCTGAAGCAGCCTGGGTGTGCTAACTATAACCAGGGTATATATAGGAAAAAGGGGTTAGGATATGCCTAAATAAGGGTGAATATATAGAATAATATACACATAACAGTATTATAAATATATATATAATTACACCTAATTTAATAAAAATTCCTTTCTATATAATATATATTATATATAATGCCTTATATAACGCGGTGTTTAATATAAACTATTAGGTAACAGTATAGCTAGCAATTATTATCTATAATTTAATATATTAATATATATATATATAACTAACTAAGAGGCTAAATTAGCGCCTATATATAAAAATTCAGTACTAATATAGATCTAATATAAATAACCTATATTTAGGCATAAATTTATATCCCGGAATATCTAACCTATATATACCTTACTTATAGTAATATATAGGTCTAACACACTCTCTTAGATCTTAAAATAAAGCTATTATAAAATCTAGATATCCTATTTATACTTCTATTATTATAACACTATTATTACTACTACCTTACTTACTAACTATATAGTATATAGATTTCTATTAGATTATTACTATTATTCCCCCTAGAATTAATCTAAGAGTATTTAGTATAGTAGTTTAGCCTCCCACTTTATTAAGTATATTAAACTAAAAGAGTTAGTAACTTAACCTTAAGATCTTAGGTTTAATTTAGGGTTATAGACACTCTATTAATTATAATTATATATTACTAAAAGATAATCTAGCTAAGCCTTAATACTATAAAAATATAGATAACTTTGTAATTATATAGTTAAGCTTAATACTTTAATATAGTAGAGTTTATAAGTTCTTATAAAAAGTAACTTTAAGATATCTCTAATTTAGTATAATATATACTTAGTTATCTAGGATTAATCTCCTATTATAGAGCTATAGTACTTAGTTCTCTTTTATGATTTAGTTTTACTAAATATAATAAATAGGTTACTAGTTTAAAATACTAACTAAATATAAGCTATATTAAAGTTTAACTTATAATAACTTTCTTAAATTAAAATAATATAATTATAAATAACTTAGGCTATAAGTAAGTTTTATAGTTAGACTTTATACTATTATAATAAGTATAATAAGGTAATTTAAATAGTATAATTTCTAACTATAGAAGTTACTATATTATTAAGATATTTAGGGTTAAATATTATAAATATATATAGAGTAAAATATAATAGTAAATATAATAAGTAAATTATCTCTTTTTAGAGAGAGTTATTATTAATTAGTAACTAGATATTTACTATCCATGATTAAATAATAAAAAAACTATAGTTTTAGGCAGTAAGGGCCTTTATAAAGCTATCTATAACTATCTTATTAATCTTTATCTATTTAAACTTAACTCTGTCTCTTTTAACCTCCTGTTATAGTTATAGATTATTAATATTAATATAGTATAACTTACTAGTTACTTAAGGTTATTTAGTAGTGAGTAGTTAAAGGGTTTAAGTATTATTATAGTATATAGTAAAGTTATTATTAAGCTAAAGTTAAAGTTTATTTATAAGTTAAATAATAGTAAGGTACTTCTTTATTATATTTATAAGAGCTATAAGTTCTGCTTTAGTGCTTAAAGTTATAACTTAGCATTATTTTAATAACTTCTAGCTAATTAGTCCTCTAAATAATATTATTATATAGCTTTAAGTACTTTTATAAATAATATTATTATTAGTAAAGGAGGTATCTAAGGTATAGTAGAGTATATTCTTATTATTAGTATTAAACTTAATTATAAGGTATCTTATCTACTATAGATAGGTAAGATATTAATTAGCTATATTATAGTGCTCTCTTAAGGGATTTAGTAAAAACTCTAAAAGTTATAATAAAGTCCTTATAATATTAGGTTTTATAATAATCACTATATAGTTAACTAAGCTAACTTTGTATAATACTAGTTAGCCTCTTTAGCTATTACTTATTTAGGGTTTAGTGTTAAGTTATTTATTAATATTAATATTACTATTAATCTCTTTAATACTATTTTATTAATACTAAACTTATTATAGATCTTTTTAATATATTTATCTAGGTAAAGCTATAACTTATATTAGTGATAGTTATAGATAATTTAAATACCTAAAAATATACTTAATTTACCTATTTTCTTTATCTTATAAACAAACTTCAGGCTATTAATAATTACCCTTACCTTAGATTTATCTCTCTTTTAGAAATGTATAGTAATATTATTAATAAATATAAAGATCAGTACTCTATTTAATATAAAGATATGGTTATCTTTATCTAGCAGTTTTATATTTAGGAGCTAGAGAGTTATCTTAAGACTTTATTACTATAAAAGAGGGGATTAATATAGTCTATATAGAGCCTTATATAAAATAAGGTATTTGCCTAGGTAGTTAAATCTAGGTAGGTAATAGATATAGATAACTTTATCTAATGTAGTATTTATAAAGGTATTTATAATGTCTAACTATATTAACTTAAGATGAAATCTTACTATAATTACTATAAAGCTTCTAAATAAATATAATATAAGTATTAAAGTATAGATATCTAATCTATTTATAGATTATAGGTCTCCTCTTATATAAATCCTTACCTTAAACTTCTTAAGATATCTATGCTTATTAAACTTATATATAAATACCTATTTAAGCAGAAGGATTTAGTATCTATCTTTAATATTTCTAAGTTATATAAGCTTAAAAGTGCCCTTATTCTAGATAGCTTAATATTTAATACTTATTATAGCAAGCTACTTTATCTAGTATAGATATCTCTAAGCCTCTATATAGTTTATTAAAACTAGCTAGAGATCTTAATAATAGGCTTTGCTTAATTCCTTAGCTAATATATCTTTCACTTCCTTATTCTTAATTATATTAGTTAGTAATAAGAAGTTAGATTACTCTTAAGAAGTCTCTTAGGTATATTATCTTACTAATAACCTTATTATATTAGCTAGCTAGTGACTTAGCTATCTAACTAAAAGTCTTTACTTAAATAGTATATTATTATATAATCTCTAGAGTCTTTCTCTTAATCTTATTAATATTATTATTTAAGGCAGTATTAGTAGCACTATAGCTAGTTCTTTAACCTTAATTAATTTAGTAATTAGGCTTATAGCTTAGCCTGGTTTAACTAATTAGGATTAGAACCTCTTATTAGTAGTTAAGGATAGTGTTAGTAATTACTATACTGCCTCCTTTACTCCCTTAGTTAAAGCTAGTATAGCTAAAGGTTTCTATAATAGTATAGAACTTAGTAGTTAGGTATTAGTATTATCCTAGGTATTTTTATAAAGCTATTAATTTAGTTTATAAAGCCTCTTATCTCTATTCTATATTATAGAGTCTATAGAAAGTTTCTCTACTATTAAATCTAGCTGCTTTATCTTAAGCTGCTTAAATATAAATTAAAGCTTTTATTAATAGAGGAGACTAATATCTTTAAGCCTTAGATTATATATAATACTCTTATTGAATATCACATTATATATATATAGTACTTTGCCTAATATAGACACCTAGATCCTATATATATTAATGCTATTATATCTATAAAGGTAGCTAATATATACTCTTAGCAGGGTTTTATTAAAGTATTATTTATCTTACTTATAAGTTATTATTAATAGGTATACTTAGCAGCTATATCTCTTTATATAACTAACTTAGGGGATTTTAGAGTAATAGTAAGCAGCTTTTAGTTATCTATTTAGCTACTTATTAATAAAGCCTTTAGGAATCTTCTACTTATAATAATATCTATCTAGTCTATTTACTATATATATTCCTGCTCTAATAAGCTCTAAGGCTAGAGATTTAGAGAATCTTAACTAATATTATACAGCTTTAGTAATTATAAAGAGAATACTACTATACCTCTCTACTAGGTTTTAAGTATTAGTATAGTTTGCTAATCTTTTAATAAGTATACTCTCTATAGCTATCTATATATTAAAGGTATTATAAAGTGCTATAACCTAGTTAAGCTTTATAATTAAGATAGTAATACTATATTATTAGTTAAAATAGGTAATAATATATTAGATCACATTAAGACTCTCTTTATAAATATATAGAGTATACCCCTATATAAAATCAGACTAGTAGTTACTAAGTAGCAGGAAATACCTCTCTCTACTATAGAGCTTACTTATTAAAAAGAAGTTAATAGTAATATAGTTACCTAGTGAGACAGGGCAGTGCAGACAGCCCAGTTTAGAGGGTGCCCAGATAGATATATTAGTTAGCATAGTATAGCAGGACTTTTACCTTATTAAGGGCAGAGAGGAGGGCAGAGGAGGATTATTAGTTAGTATCACTATAGTTTATCTTATTATTTAGAAGCTTTTATTATTTTTGCTTAATAGTTTATATCTATAATAAGGTTATTATACTTAGAGAGATCTTTTCCTTTATTTTAGGACTACTAGATATAAAGCTATAATATTATAATATTTCTATATAAATATATGGGAGTGTGTGGTTTTATTATTTTTGTTTTGAGGTTCTTAGCCTATTTTAATAGTATCTAGAGGTGGATTCTTCTCTCTTAAAACTTTCTTTATAGCACTTAAAAGAGGTATACTTTTATATTATATAAATAAGCTTATATTTAATATAGAACTATAATATATTATCCTAACCACTTAACAGAATATTAACTTTATAAACTTAGCAGCTATAATAATAGATTTTATAAAATAATATTTAGAAGTCTCTTTATAGACCTAATCTAGGAAAATACTAGATATAATAGCTATATAGTTAGAGTTTTTAGATAGAAATACTTAAAACCCTGAAAATCTAGCTATAATAGCTTTAAACTTTACTAGATTAAAAAGTTTTCTTTTTTCTCCTTAGTTTTTATAAAAGTAGAGCTAGTATCTACTTTCTATAACCTAAAACCTAATAATTAGTAATAAAGTAATAAATTAATAATACTAGTTAGGCTAATAAGCTTAACTAAGGGGATTTAAGCTCTATCTTAGTTACTATATAGTTAATATTTATAGAATTAAGGAAATTATAGTATTATATTACTTATAAAAAAGAATAGAAAAGAGTCTATAAACTTATAGATAGGATAGAGGCTATAACTACTCCTAGCTATATTAAGAAGAAGAGCCTATATACTTATAGGAGAAATAGAGGCTATAACTACTTTTAGCCTATAATTTATAACTACTACTTAGAAAGAGAAGGAGGTTAAAGCTCTCTTTCTCTCTATTTACTTAATTATTATAGATTAAATTGCTATATAACTCTTCTCTTTTATTATTAGATAATTTAAATATTAATAAACTTTAGTATTAATACTAATATTAAGTTATAATAAATTATATTAACTACTTACTATACTATATCTAAGTAATACTTTAAGGAATTTAGGGAAGCTCTTAAAGTTAGTATATCTACTTTAAACTCTTTTAGCTCTAAGAACTATATTCTAGATATAGAACCCTTTAAGGAAGCTATATTTAAGAGTATTTAGGAATAAGCTCTTTGCTCTACTATTATAGATAATAATAGATCTAAGAAGTCTTTACCTTTATAGTTTTAAAGTGCTAAGATTAGTTACTAGGTTTATATTAGTGAGGATATCTATAATAAGTATAAGAACTATAAAGATATAGCTCCCTTTAAGCTATAGAAAATAGGTCTAGGTTAGTAGCTAGATAAGATTATATTTATAAAGGCTACTACTATACCTTTTATAGGAGATTTAGCCTCTCTACTTATTATTAGTATTATAGAAGTAATTAAGAAATTAGCTAAAGCTATATAGAAGTAATATATTATTACTCTAATTATCCCTTATAGTTTAGAAGCCTCTAAGTTTATTAGTAATAATATTTCTAACTTCTTTAAGGATTATCTATTTTATACTAAGCTTTATAAATAGGATAAAGAGAAGATAATTATCCTAGTTAGCTAGTACTATATTAAGGCTTATTAGTAAACCTTTAAGAGTATTTCTGCTTAATATAATAATTAGCTCTCTTTTAAGGATAACCTCTATAAGATATATAGTATTATAAACCTAAATACTTATCTAAACTCTAATAAGAAGCTTTAAAGCCTTATTTCTAGCCTAGAGATTAGTAATTCTAAGTATATCTCTAAGTTTCTTATTAAGATTAGTGATCTTTAAGATAGAGCAGCTAAGAGGAGACTTTTTATACTATTTAATATAGAGATTAACTATATTATCTTTTACTACTTCTCTAAGCAGATTATAAGGTATATTTTAAAGATCCTCTATAAAAACTATTAAAGTCTCCTTTTAGTCTCTTAGATTTAGATAGAGGGTATAATTACTAAATAGGTTTAGTCTTAGTAGGTATATATATAACTATAAGGTATTAGAGAAGATATTCTAGCTAGTATACTAATTACTATACTTAAGTATAAGTAATTAAGAGTATTATTTATAAAGGCTAAGCTAAAAAATAAGATAACTAGTACTTCTAACTAAAAGGCCTAAGTAGATAACCTTACTGCCTGCTTTAAGGATATAGAGATTAAGTAGATTAGAACTAGATATTATACTAATATCTCTTATTATAACTATACTATTAATAAAGTTAGTATATATACTACTAATATATCTAATATCTAGTCTATATAGAAGCCTTTATAGTATAACTATTATAGTAGTAACTTTTATAACTATAGCTCTATATATAGAAAATATAGCTATATATTCTTTAATCTAAGAGGAGGTAGTTATTCAGGCTCTATAAGCTTTAAATCTTACTACTAGCTAAAACTTCTAAGATTTATAGAGACTATTAACCCTAATATCTGCTATATTTATAGTGAGGAAGGATATCTTACTAGGAATTATAAAGTTACTAGAGCCTTTTCTAATATAAAGCTATACTTATTTTCTAAAAACTACTAGTAGATTAGTACTCTATAAAGTTTCTTCTATATCTAGGTTTCTAATAAAGAGATTAATAAAGGCTACTAGTAAGGCTAGTATAATCTAATAATTATTTCTTTTCTAATCCTTATAGCTAGTATAGATAAGACTAAGCAGCTAGAAGCTAGTATCTTTACTCTTTATAGATACTTTCTAAGCTTTTAGGGAGTTAAGTTCCAGCTTAAAAGCTATAAGTAGTCTAATAAGTATACTTAGTATACTATATAGAGAACTCTAAGGCTTCTAATCTCTGCTTTAGCTATAAAAACCCCTCCTATTAGTATAGTAACCTTAGATACTACCTATAATATCCTTAATATCTATATACTAGCTCCTAGTATCCTAGCTATAGTTCTCTCTATAGATATAGGTGTTAACACTATAACTAGATTATAAACTTAGAATTACTATATAATACCTTACCCCACTACTAAATCTAAGAAGAGGATCTATATTATGGATCTAAATATAGCTTATTTTCCCACTCTACTTCTAGAGCCTTATATTAAGGAAGTTATAGATAAGAATAAGAACACCCTAGTTAATAACAGCCTCTTAGAAGCTGCTAAGACCCCTTAACCTAAATCTTTTATTATAATATTAGAGGGCTGAATCCTTATTAAAGACCTATAAGCTAAGTAAGTGGATAGAAAGGTTACTATCCTGGAATGCTTTTTTTACTAGGTTTAGTATAACTATAATAATATAGTTTATAAGCATATAAAGCTAATAGGATAGGATAAGTGGGACTTAGCAGTGCAGTTTCTAAGAGAGCCCTCTTAGTATATAGGTCTATTATAGAAGGACTATAGTTAAGGGGAGAGAAAGAGCATAGAGGGGGGGGGAGAACTTATTATTATTATTATTAATACCTTAATACTTAATTCTTAAGTTTTTTAGGATTTTCTTAGTAAGTTTATACTTATTTTTAGTAATCTCTTTTAATTAGATCTGTAAATTACTTTATATATCTTTTAAGCCTATTTTTATTATTCTAGCCTATTTATAGGTAGAGTTATATTATTTGCTATTCTTTCTACCCCTTATAGTTCTAGCTTTTATTAATAGTATCTAGAAGCAGATTCTTTTACTCTTTTTAATAGCCTTTAAAGGCTTCTCAGAGAGTGGAGTGCCTTTATTATATCTATATATCCCCACTATTAATATATATATATATAACTAATTCACTTTAAATATAATAATATACCTGAAAAATCTATAAATAATAAAGAATAATAATATAATTAATAGCTAATATAGAAAAATAGAGAAAGATATTTATAGGCCTATTTTAGTTTATAAGGATAGTAATAGCTATATATTCTCTTAGAATTAAGGTGGGAATAATAAAGACCCTAATATGCTCCCTTTTATATATTATTAGTAGGTTTTAGTAAGTATACTCCCTTTCCTCCTCTCTTATATACTTTTAATACTACTATTATTTAACTAATAAGTTATAGCTAGAGCAGCTAAGATAGCTATATTTAAGACTAGTATAGTAATTAGTAGTCTTACTAAGCTAATAAGTATAGTAAGATTAAATAGATTAGTGGATAAATACTAATAGACCTCTTACTAGTATAGCCTTAAGTGCTAAAAGTAAAGAATACTAATATTTAAGATATTCTAATATAGTAAAGCTATAAAGTCTTCTAAGATAGGAGTATTATTAGAGAGACCCTTCTATATTAAGTGATAAGACTTAAAGTAGATCTATAAAAGCTTAGAGTAATAAGATTAAGATTAAGAGATCTTTCTATATTTATTTAGTTTATATTATTTTTCCTTTTTTATTATTTAAAGGAGTTATAATTACCTACTTTATTTTTCTATTTAGAAGATATTATAATAATAAATTCACTTTTCTGCTTAAAAAAGCTTTATTATTTTAACTATAAAATAATAAACCTAATATTTACAGGCCTATAAGTATTATATCTTCTTCTTATTTAAATAATAACTTAGATACTAGATCCTCTTCTAATAAGAGAAAGCAGTTTAAGGAGAGGTTTATAGGAACTTTATTTAGTAAGATATAACTATAAGCTATAAGATAGCTAGCTTTTAAAAATAGTATAAATAGGTTTATAAATCTCTTTCTAGAAATAGGGGTAATATCTTTTAGTTCTTATTATTTACTTAAAGGGATATATACTAATTAAGATATTATAGTTCTAGCTAACCTTCTAATAAGATACTCTACTATAGCTATAATAACTTCCTATTTAACTAGTATATCTAAGTTTATTAGAACTAATATCTTAGACTTTATTATAGACTATAAGAGCCTTTTTAAGCTTTACTATAAGACTAATAAGAATATAAAGAATAAGGTTTATATATATAGCTCTATTAACTATTAAGATATAGTATAATTTTATATTAATAAGGCTAAGACCTAGAAAGAAGCTAAGGAGAAACTTCTTTACTAATTTAGATTTATAGACCTAAAGTGTTAATAAAACCCTAATAAGAATCTTTAAAACCTAGTTATAGGCTCTTATATTAAAGATAATAACTCTTTATAAGTTATAGTATTAATTACTACTATTTACTAGCTTTAATAGAGAGCTATTCTATATAGAGATCTGGAACTTATAGATACTAAACTTATTTATATTACCTACTACTATTTTTTAGAGAGAGTAATAAGAGCTATAGCTTAAAGTCTTAACTGCTAATCTATTAAAGTTATTTTAAAGTAATAGGTTATAGTTAAAAATGCTCTAATTAAATAGTTTACTACTTAGTAGAAGCTTTAGTAATTATTAGATCTTATTAAGCCTAAACTAATAGCTATACTTTAAGTTTCTATAAAGATAATTTTAATAAGATAGAGGGCTAAGACTAAAAAACCTTTTATAGTATAAACTATAAGCTTAATTATTAACTCTCTTATAGAGAACTTTAAGACTTTTAATATTAATAGAGCTAACTATAAGATAGATATTCTAAGCCTTATTAAGAGAGTTACTAGCTAAAGAGATAATACTTTTAACTTAAATACTATAAAAGCTACTAAACTTTATAAATAATAATCTTAGAATAATATATAGACTTAATATTAGTAATAGTAGTATTACTACTTATAAGCTAGTTATAGTAACTACTAAAGCAGCTATTAATAATATTAAAAGTTTAGAAGAGGTAGAGAAAGAGGAGGCTATAGAGGCTTTTAGTAAGAGGAACTATAGTAATATATATCTTTTTAGGCTTTTAGATACTACTAGTTTTATAAAGTAGTAGCTTATATTATTATTAGCTATATTAAGTACCTTAAAGTCAGCTAGAGGGAAGTTTACTACTATATAATATCTTTCTACTTTATTAGCACTCTAGATTTTAATATCTAAGTTAAAGCAGATATTATTAATAAAGACTATATAGCTAGGAGAATAGATAGCTAGATAATTTTAAGGTATATTCTTATTAATAAGGATAGCTTTATAAACTATATAGTAGCTACTAGTAGAATAGTAGAGAAGTAGTAGCTAAAACTAATAGAAGAGATTATATAAGTTATTAGTTATAATAAACTATACTTTAAGTAATCTATTAGCTTTATAGATTAAAGAAAGAATATAATATAGTTATATAACTTTATTAATATAATATTCTTTACCTTTAAGTCTAGAAACTAGTATATTAATCTAGTTAAAGATATTACTATTATAGAATAAGTAAAAGCTAGAAGCTATTACTTAGAACTTTATAATACTTATATTTAATAGACTTCTTAAATAGCAGACCTATTTATAGTTTAAGATTCTCTAATTTAAATTACCTAGTAAGTTACTAAACTTCCTAATAATAAAGAAGATATTAATAATATAGTATTATAGGATATTCTAGAAGAGCTAATTAAATAATAGAGATAAGAAGAGCAAGATAAGCCTTAGATTTAATATAGTAATTTATAGACTAGCTATATACTTATATTAAAACTATATAGTAAGAGAGTAAATAGGAAGATAGCTATTTTTAAAGGCTTCTTTTATTAGAACTAGCTAGACTAGAATAGAATAGTTTATAATACTACTAAAGTAATAATTAATAAGTATAAGAATAGATATAATTTAAAGGTATAGAAGGTTTCTATTTCTACTAATATTATACTTCTAGATTAATTTAATAAAATAGAAGCTAGTAATAAGAAGCTATAAGAGCAGATAGACTAATAGAATAATAATAAAAACTATTTTAAAGGCTAAGTAACTTTAGCTACTATTTTTATAGTCTTATCTAAGAATTTATAAACTAAGTAAATATAGTTTAACTACTATATAATTAATTCTATCTTTAAAATAGATACTATAATAGAGAAATAGGATTTTATACTTCTTCTATTACTAAGATATATTATTATTCTAGACTTTATTATAATCTATTAGTAGATTATAATTACCCTTTATAGCTCTATAAATATACTAATTAAGGAAATTATTAATAGTAGCTTAGTAATTAATCTTATTAGTAAATAATATATTAAGTATTTAGACTTATAGAGTAATATAGTTAGAACTAATATAGAAATCTATAGAATTACTAATAAGGAGTAGAGGATCTAATTTATAGGTATAATTATAGATAATATCTATATTAGAGGTAATATAATTTAAGATATTAGCTTCTTTATCTTTTTAGAAAATATCTATAATAAGGACTTAGTACTAAAAGCCCCTTTTATCTTAAAGACTAGAATAATCTTAGATTATATATAGAACTAGATTATTAGAGTTCTTTAGTTTGGGAATATTAAGATTAATATCCTATTATTATTCTATATAGGAGACTTAACTGCTTACTTCTTAGAAATTATTACTAAGATAGACTACTTTATCTCTTTATAATATTAATATGCTTTTATATCTTATATAGAGGAGGGGAAATAGAAACTACTATTAATAAACCTAATATAATAATAAGCTTAGAATTTATAGGAGATAATTAGTAAGTTAATAAAGTTAAAGATAAGAAAGAGTTAGATATTAATAAAGGCTGGAACTATAAGGGCTAGAAAGAACAGTAAATAATATAACTCCACCTATAAACAGGCTAAAATAATAAAAATAGACTTAAAAGATATATAAAGTAATTTATAGATCTAATTAAAAGAGATCACTAAAAATAAGTATAAATTTGCTAAGAAATTCCTAAAAAACCTGAGAATTAAGTATTAAGGTATTAATAATAATTATAATAAGTCCTCTTTTCTTCTATACTTCTCCTCCCTCCTTTACTATAGTTCTTCTATAATAGATCTATATACTAAGAGAGCTCTCTTAGAAATTACACTACTAAGTTCTACTTATTCTATTCTAATTATCCCCTTAAAACTCTTTATAATATTATAAAGGAGAGTCTTAATAGATAAATAAATCTACTTATATAAAAAATATATAAAATCCTATTTATAAACCTTTCTATTTAATAGTTTCTTCTTAGCAGGTAATTTTACTATTAAGAAGGTTTATTAGGTACTATTATCTTCTATTATAAACTATACCTTAATAATAGCCTTATAACCTCCTCTCTCTTATTATATTCCTTATCCTATTCTAAACCCTAATATAGCTAAAACTATTCTCCCCACTAAAATAGGTATAAGAAATTATAGTAATATAATCCTTTAAAAGTGTTCTATTCTATCTATTCCTATTAATTAACTCTCTATTAGATATAGTCTTTTCTATTATAGTTATATTTATCTAATATATTAGAATATTTAAAATAAGATAGTATATCTATAATTATAACTTATAATTAAGATTTAGTATTTATACTTTAACCTAGTATTTAAAGGACTTATATTTAAAGTTAGTATTCTAGATAATTAAGTTTACTATTTAATATATTAGATAAAGCTAACCCTAGCAAATCTCTCAGAGAGAGAATTCCAGGCTTATTATTATCCCCAAAGTTCTCTATATTATTATCTAGGAGTAATTATTAGCTAGGTTTAGGTATAGAGAGTTATATAGAAAAGAAAGGATTTTTCTTAAAGTCTTATTAGCTATATAGAGTATCTTATAAAGCAAAGCTAATATTAATAGGTATATTATAGAATTCTATAGTAATAGCAGAAATATATTAGTTAATTAAAGGGATTTCTATATTAGTAAAAAGCTCTCTATCTCTTCTAGCTATATAGCTAAATTATAATAATAAAACACCCTCTTAAAGAAATACTTAGGCCTATTTAATATATCTAAGTCTATATATAAACCTATCTCTTTATTAGATTAAATTAACTATATAGTAACTAGTTAATAGAATTATTCTAAGATATACTAAGGCTTCTATCTTATAGTACTATCTATTAAGATTATTTATAGTATCTATAAATTATTAATTACTTTCTAAATCCTATATAGAGTTTTAGTAAAAGTAATTACTATTTACTTAGTCTATAATAATTATTATCTAATAACTATTACTATAATTAAGTAATAAGAAGGCAGCTATAGTATTTTAAAGGTTATTTATACCTCTCCTTATTATACTAACTATATCTACTATAATCTCTATTCTAGATATCTAAGATAGCTCTTAAAGTAGAATATAAATAGAAAGTAGAAACCCTCTAATTATAAGCCTAAAAAGACTTATAACTTCAGAGTTATCTAAGTTTTCTTATCTTATTAGTATCTCTTATATATTATAAAAGTTAGAAAGATATTCTACCTTCTCTATACTATTAATAACTAATTCTTATCTATATCTAGTTATTAGATAATCTGCTAACTACTAGTTATTTTATATATATTAAGAAACTACTAGAACAGGTTAATTATTATTTAATATAGAGTTAGTAGGCCTTATATAGTTAAAAACTACTAAGTTATTATAAAATTTAAAGATAACTTATTCTGCTAAAAAGGGAGTAAAATATAGTAATATTAATAGTTTCACAAACCTAGAATAATTATAATACTTTACTAAATTAATTAGTTACTACTAATTATTCACTCTTTTATACTTCTTAATCTTATCTCTTATTACTATATTCTAAATAGTTAGATACTTTAATAATCCTTTATTACTTTTTAAAGCTTTAATATTAGATATACTAGCAGATTAGATCTATAAATAAATATTCTTAGATATAAGTAGGTTAAGACTTATCCTATTAAATAAGGAGAGCTTTAAATCTATAAATTATAGAATATACTTATTCTTCTAGTCTTTTATTACTTTTAGTACTATCTACTCTAATATTCTCTTTTTATCTTTAAAGATCTAGTCTTAAATAGTTCTATCTAGCTTTAAAGAGATCTAATATCTTTTAAATAGCTCTTTATATATAAAAGTTACTAATAGTTAGTTAATCTAGGTTCTTTTTCTTACTTATAGAAGCTATTTTAGTAGTACTAGGCTTCTAGATTATATAAAAGATCTAAATTAGTTAACTAGATATAGGCTAGAAGCCTATAATAGAGGTTTAGTATAGCAAAGATTAATTAGATATAGTTATCTTAATAAAACTTTAGTTATAATAGCTAGGGTTCTAGATAAGACTCTAGTTATAATATATATTAGAATTTATAGTCTTTTCTCTACTCTCTTTTCTAACTACTAATTATTATAAAACTAGTTTTATCTATTATATAAGTTAATTAGCAGCTCTAAAAAGACTACTCTATTTAATTTAAGCACTTATAGGTAGATAAATAGTATATCTAGAGCTTCCTTCTTAAACTAGATAGTTATACTATCTCTTAGGCTTTTATTATTAAAGTTATCTTTTATACCTCTAATTATATAGTACTAAAAGGGTTATTTAGCTTTAATAGATCTTATAAGGTAATATATAATTACTATAATATCTATAAAGCATATTAGAGTCTTAGTTTCTAATATTCTAATAGTATTATATAGGCTAGTAATAATATACTATAGTTTAGAAGAAGAGAATAACTTCTATACTATATCTAGAGTTTTACTCTAGTATTTAATAAGTATATATTTTATTAGTAAATTAGAGAGATATATCTAGCTAATTATATATTAGTATTATAGAAATAGAGCCTTATATTTAATTATTAGCAGCTAATATCTTAGTTTTCCTATAGGTTTAAAGTCTAATATATCTCTAATAATCTAGTCTTATACCTAGAATTAGCTCTTACTTAGTTTATTAGATATAAAATCTATTAGTTATCTAATATTAGAAGCAGAAAGCTTTAAGGATCTTAGCTCCTAAATATAGTTATCTAGAGTATTATTATTATTAAAAATAATCTTTTCTATTATAATATTTTTAGAAAGAAAGTTAGTAAAAGGAAAGAGTAAGTAATTTATAGACTAAATAGATAGATTAAATAAGAGTAATTATAAAATTTAAAGATATTATAGTATAGTAGTTAGTATTAAATATCTCTTATCTAAGAAAATAAATTAGATAGTATATATAAATATAGATAAAAAAGAGAAGATCTAGAAAACTAGAAGGGTTAATAATACCCTCTTATATCTACTAATTACCTTAAAGTGCTAGTAATTTATTAATATCCTATAAAAGGAATAATTAACTTCTTTCTCTCTTAGCTCTCTTAGCTCTAATAAAAATAAAGTAAACTTAAAATAAAAAATCTAATAATATATCTAATAGTAAATTAGAGTAGTTATTTATAGAAAAAGAATAAAGAAAATAGTAGCTATTAATAGCTATTAAAGCAAAGAATCTAGTTATAAAACTAAATAAACACTCTTTTCTATTTTCTAATATTAACTTCTATTCCTCTAATAGTTATCTTTCTTTTTATCTCTTAATCTTAACTTAACTCCTCTAAATTTTTCTTCTTATATTTATAAGTTACCTTCTCTTACTATAGCTAACTATAACTTCCTTATATTAAGTATTAAGAATACTAATTAGCTTTATTTTTATTATCTTTCTCTAAAAGCCACTCTCTAAATACTTAGTTTTAATATCTCTATATCTTAAATAAAGTAGAATAATATATCTCTTTTTATCTAGTAGTCTAATAACTAGCTTTAGGTAATTCTCTTTTTCTTATACTTCTTATTACTTAACTAATATCTATTATCTTTTTAAGCTACTATAAGTCTTACTTAGCTCTAACTTAATATTCCTAGTAATAAATATTTAGAAGTAGCCTTTATCCTATAGGTATTTTCTAATAAAACTACTAATATAATAAAACTAGCCTTCTAGAAAGTTTATTTTAATAAGCAAAACTTTAATTAAATATTTAAGGTAACTAAGAAAACTAATAACTTTTACTATTAAGTCTTTATTTATATCTCTACTATCTTTCTTTCTAGCTTATAGTAAATAAAGGTCTTTTAGTATATAGTAGCTACTTATAGCTTATTTATTTAATCTTAGAGTAGTTATAATATAGTACTCTATATCTATTATAAGAAGTATATCTATATTATAAGAAATCCTATAATTAGTATTTTTATCTATAAACTATACTTTAAATATATTTCTATACTAGGCACTTCTTATACTAACTACTTCTTTTATAAAATCTAAGAGAATTACTCTTATAATAATCTAAGTATTTATAAACACTATAGATATAGAATTAAGTAAAATAATAAAGTAAAAAAAAGCAGAGAATTTAATAGTATTATAATAATTCTATAATTTTAAATCCTAGTTAATATTACTATATTAGCTATATCTAAATTTAACTTTTTAATCCTTTAAAACACTTTTTATTCTTAATAGACTTATAAGTATTATCTAGAAGCTAGATTTACCTACTCTTAGTACCCTTTTATATTAAAGTTACCTCTAAACTTTAACCTTATAAAGATTACTAACTACTTAGAGCTTTATATTTTAGATTAAGAAAAGAAAAATAGAATAACTAAATATATCTTTATAAAATAGAGAAAAAGAGAAGAAATAATAGAAATATTATTAAGTAGTAATAAGAATATAAAGGAAATATTCTCTAAATAGATCTATAAAACTAACTTTAAACTCTATCTAAGTATAAAATTAATAAGATCTCCTTTATAAATATCCTTTTTCTTCTTATTAGTAATAGTATTATATAGCTGCTTTTAGTATTAATAGCTTTATTACTATACCTTTAGTTATCTAAATATTAGTATTCTTTTTATAGGTTAATAACTATACTTTAATACTCTCTTCTCTTTTCTTTTCTTCTATCTATTCTTAAACTATTAGTTCTCTTATTTATTTAATTTAGTAATAGCTATATTTATAGAAGGTTTTTAGTATTATTATTAAGAAGCTATAGATCTTTAATATCTTATACTTAGTATAGATATTAAAGTTATTAGTAGATAGATTATTATTATATTAAAGGATAGTTAGTAGTAAAGTAGTATATTTTAATAAGTTAATATTATCTCTTATCCTTATCTCTAAAGTTTAGAAATATTATTTCTAAAATCTTAAACTTTTAAAATATAAGAGATAAAGAAAAGAAAACTCTATAAATAAGTATAAATAGGTTTATAAATTATTAAACTAAATATTTAAGAATAAAAAAAAGATTATAAGTCCTTTAAATCCTCTATTTTAATATACTTTCTCTCTTTCTCTTTTAATATCTATAAGATTTCTATTACTAGTTACTATTTAGCCTTTAATACTTTAATTGCTATCTCTAAGTTTTTTAAATACTATCTTAATCTTATTATAGATTATAATATATTCTCCTCTTTATTTCTAATTATCTCTCCTAATACTATTAGTTCTTTATTTTCTTCTTTTAATATATAGTTATTATACTCTTTATTTCCTAGTACTAGAAAAACTTTTACTAGGTTTCTCTCTAAATTAGATCTATAAATATCTATATTACTTAGTTTCTAATATCTTTTAGATATTTAAATAAATTTTTAAAGTTAATTTCCACTAAATATTCTATTTATAATCTCTTCTCTAATTAATATTACTAGTTAATATAATAGGATATTAGAAATATATAATAAGATATAAAAGAGGCCTTACTATTAGTAGTTAAGCTTCTTAATTAAAGATTTATTAATTAATTCCTTAATATTAAATACTAGAACTAAATTACTTACTTCTAGCCTCTCTTTTCTTATTATTTGCTTATATTAATTATTACTATATTCTATAGTCTTCTTATATTAACTCTTAATTATCTTTTTAGCTTACTTTCTATTCTTATTAAGTTATAAAAAGGCTTATAGATATATCTAAACCTCTTTCTCCTATATAGTTACTAAATTCTAATTAAGAACCCTCTAGGTTAGTATTAGAATCTTAATAGATATAATAAGTTTAAATCTATATAAAAAGTAGAAAGAGCTAAAGCTAGTTAAAGTATAAATACTTAATTAGTTTATAAATAGAGTAGCAGGTAAATATAGTTAAGAGTTAATATTCTTCCTTTCTCTAGTTTATATTAATAAAGAATAAGTAATAGGCTAATAACTAGTCTTAATTACTCTATTAGCTCTTAGATTATAGGCTAATATTACTTTCCTCCTTATACTATTAGAATAGGATAAGTAGAACTTAGTAGTATAATTGCTAAAAGGACTATAGTTAAGGAGAGAGGAGGAGCATAGAAGAGGGGAGAACTTATTATTATTATTATTAATACCTTAATACTTAATTCTCAGGTTTTTCAGGAATTTCTCAGTAAATTTATACTTATTTTTAGTAATCTCTTTTAATTAGATCTGTAAATTACTTTATATATCTTTTAAACCTATTTTTATTATTCTAGCCCTTTTATAGGTAGAGTTATATTATTTACTATCTCTTCTAGCTCTTATAGTTCTAGCCTTTATTAATAGTGTCTAGAAGTAGATTCTTTTGCTCTTTTTAATAGCCTTTAAAGGCTTCTTAGAGAGTAGAATACCTTTATTATATCTATATATCCCCACTATTAATATATATATATATATAACTAATCCACTTTAAATATAATAATATACCCAAAAAATCTATAAATAATAAAGAATAATAATATAATTAACAGCTAATATAGAAAAATAAGAGAAAGATATTTATAAGCCTATCTTAGTTTATAAGAATAGTAATAGCTATATATTCTCTTAAAATTAAGGTGGAAATAATAAAGACCCTAATATACTCCCTTCTATATACTATTAGCAGGTTCTAGTAAATATACTCCCTTTCCCCCTCTCTTATATACTTTTAATACTACTATTATTTAACTATTAAGTTATAGCTAGAGCAGCTAAGATAGCTATATTTAAGGCTAATATAGTAATTAGTAGTCTTACTAAGCTAATAAGTATAGTAAGATTAACTAGATTAGTAAATAAATACTAATAAACCCCTTACTAATATAGCCTTAAGTGCTAAGAGTAAAAAATACTAATATTTAAGATATTCTAATATAGTAAAGCTATAAAGTCTTCTAAGATAGAAGCATTATCAGAGAGACCCTTCTATATTAAGTAATAAGACTTAAAGTAGATCTATAAAAGCCTAGAATAGTAAGATCAAAGTTAAAAGACCTTTTTATATTTATTCAGTTTATATTATTTTTCCTTTTTTATTATTTAAAAGAGTTATAATTACCTACTTTATCTTTCTATTTAAAAGATATTATAATAATAAATTTACTTTTCCACTTAGAAAGCTTTATTACTTTAACTATATAATAATAAACTTAATATTTACAGACCTATAAGTATTATATCTTCTTCTTATTTAAATAATAACTTAGATACTAGATCCTCTTCTAATAAGAGAAAGCAGCCTAAAAAGAGGTTTATAGAAACTTTATTCAGCAAGATATAACTATAAGCTATAGGATAACTAGCTTCTAAAAATAGTATAGATAGGTCTATAAATCTCTTTCTAGAAATAGGAATAATACCTCCTAGTTCTTATTATTTACCTAAAAGGATATATACTAATTAAGATATTATAGTTCTAGCTAACCTTCTAATAAGATATCCTATTATAGCTATAATAACTCCCTACTCTACTAGTATATCTAAGTTTATTAAAACTAATATCTTAGACTTTATTATAGACTATAAGAGCCTTTCTAAGCTTTACTATAAAACTAATAAGAATATAAAAAATAAGGTCTATATATATAGTTCTAATAACTATTAAGATATAGTATAATCCTATATTAATAAGGCTAAAACCTAGAAAAAGCTAAAGAGAAACTTCTTTACTAATTTAGATTTGCAAACCTAAAGTATTAATAGAACCCTAATAAGAACCTTTAAAACCTAGTTATAAGCTCTTATATTAAGAATAATAACTCTTTATAGATTATAGTATTAATTACTACTATTTACTAGCTTTAACAGAAAGCTATTCTATATAGAGATCTAGAACTTATAGATACTAAACTTATTTATATTACCTACTACTATTTTTTAGAAAGAGTAATAAGAGCTATAGCTTAAAATCTTAACTACTAACCTACTAAAGTTATTTTAAAGTAATAGGTTATAGTTAAAGATACTCTAATTAAATAGTTTACTACTTAGCAGAAACTTTAATAACTATTAGGCCTTATTAAGCCTAAACTAATAACTATACTTTAAGTTTCTATAAAGATAATTCTAATAAAACAGAGAGCAAAGGCTAAGAAACCTTCTATAACATAGACTATAAGCTTAATTATTAACTCTCTTATAGAGAACTTTAAAACTCTTAATATTAACAGAGCTAACTATAAGATAGATATTCTAAGCCTTATTAAGAGAGTTACTAGCTAAGAAGATAACACTTTTAACTTAAACACTATAAAAGCTACTAAACCTTATAAATAATAATCTCAGAATAATATATAGACTTAATATTAGTAATAGCAGTATTATTATCTATAAGCTAGTTATAGTAACTATTAAAGCAGCTACTAATAATATTAAGAGTTTAGAAGAGGTAGAAAAAGAGGAGGCTATAGAGGCTTTTAGTAAGAGAAACTATAATAATATATACCTTTTTAGGCTTTTAGATACTACTAGTTTTATAGAGTAATAGCCTATATTATTATTAGCTATATTAAATACCTTAAAGCTAGCTAGAAGAGAGTCTATTACTATATAGTATCTTTCTACTTTATTAGCACCTTTAATTCTAATATCTAAGTTAAAGCAGGTATTATTAATAAAGGCTATATAGCTAGGAGGATAAATAGCTAGATAATTTTAAGGCATATTCTTATTAATAAAGATAGCTTTATAAACTATATAGTAGCTGCTAGTAGAATAGTAGAGAAGTAGTAGCTAAAACTAATAGAAGAGATTATATAAGTTATTAGTTATAATAAACTATATTTTAAGCAATCTATTAGCTTTATAAATTAAGAAAAGAATATAACATAGTTATATAACTTTATTAATATAATATTCTTTAGCTTTAAGCCTAGAAACTAGTATATTAATCTAGTTAAGGATATTACTATTATAGAATAAGTAAAAGTAAGAAGCTATTACTTAGAACCTTATAATACTTATATTTAATAGGCCTTCTAAATAGCAGACCTACCTATAATTTAAGATTCTCTAATTTAAATTACCTAGCAAGTTACTAAACTTTCTAATAATAAAGAAGATACTAATAATATTATATTATAGAATATCCTAGAAGAGCTAGTTAAATAATAGAGATAAGAAGAGTAAGATAAGCCTCAGATTTAATATAGTAATTTGCAGACTAGCTATATACTTATACTAGAGCTATATAGTAAAAGAGTAAATAGAAAGATAGCTATTTCTAAAGCTTTCCTTTATTAAAACTAGCTAAACTAGAATAAAACAGTTTATAATACTACTAAAATAATAATTAATAAGTATAAGAATAGATATAATTTAAAGGTATAGGAGATCTTTATTCCTGCTAATATTATACTTCTAGATTAATTTAATAAGATAGGAGCTAGTAATAAAAAGCTATAAGAGCAGATAGACTAATAGAATAATAATAAAAACTATTTTAAAGGCTAAGTAACTTTAGCTACTATCTTTATAATCTTATCTAAGAATTTATAGACTAAGTAAGTATAGTTTAACTACTATATAATTAATTCTATCTTTAAAATAGATATTATAACTAAGAAATAGAATTCTATACTTCTTTTACTACTAAGGTATATTACTATCCTAGACTTTATTATAATCTACTAGTAGATTATAATTACTCTTTATAGCTCTGTAAATATACTAATTAAGGGGATTATTAATAGTAGCTTAGTAATTAATCTTATTAGCAAAGGATATATTAGATATCTAGGCTTATAGAGTAATATAGTTAGAACTAATATAGGAATTTGCAGAATTACTAATAAGGAGCAGAGAACCTAATTTATAGATATAATTATAGATAATATCTATATTAGAGATAATATAATTTAAGATATTAGCTTCTTTATCTTTCTAGAAAATATCTATAATAAGAACTTAGTACTAGAAGCCTCTTTTATCTTAAAGACTAGAATAATCTTAGATTATATATAGAATTAGATTATTAAAGTCCTTTAGTCTGGGAATATTAAGATTAATATCCTATTATTATTCTATATAGGAGACTTAACTGCTTACTTTCTAGAAATTATTACTAAAATAGACTGCTTTATCTCTTTATAATATTAATATGCTTTTATATCTCCTATAGAGGAGGGAAAATAGAGGCTACTACTAATAGACCTAATATAGTAGTAGGCTTAGAGTTTATAGGAGATAATTAGTAAATTAATAAAGATAAGAAAGAGTTAGATATAATACTAAATAGTATAAAGGTATATTAGAATATTAAAGTAATTTAGCAAGCATTTAAGAGCTTATATAACCTGCTAGAAGAAGTTAAGTAATAAATAGAGCTAGATAAGGAAGTTATTACTATTTTTAAAGAATTTAGATTAATTTTTAATAAAATCCTAGAAACTATAATCTAAGAAGAAGTTACCTCTAAGCTTAATAATATCTGTAAAGTAATTATAAATACTAGATATATTAAAGGATATAATAGTTATAGTATTAACTATTAGTATTATATTTATAGATCTAAGAAGAAAGTAGTAAAAAAGAAAGTATCTAGGAGGAAGTATAAATTAGCATATTAGAAAGAAATTAAAGTTATTATAGCTATAAATACTATTTTTTCTTATTATTACTATATATCTAAATAGATAATACTTATATTACTAATAGAAGATATTAATATATTATATAAGATAAAAGATAAGAAGATTTAACTTATTAATAATATTATATTAGATAGTTTAACTCTAAATAGTAACCTAGAGTAAAAGCTAAAAGTATAGGTAAGAGCAGAAAAGAATATAAAGCTAGATCTTAACACCCTATTTACTAGCCTAATTATATTAAAGTTTTTAAGTATTAAACTAGAAATAAGACTTATAAAGATCTAGCTAGAAGCTATCCTAGAAACTATTAATTATCTATAACTTAAAGAAAAAAAGCTTCTTATAGCTATTCTAATAGTAAGAGAGGAAGCTTTAGTATAGGAATTTACTTATTATAGCTCTATTTACCCTTCTATTACTCCCCTATAAATAATATAAATAATTCTATATAAAGTATAGTAAGTAAAAGAAATTCTAATATTAAGAGAATTAGAATAGAATATTATTATAATTCTAAAAGATAGACTAGAAAAGAGAATCCTAGAGCAGAGTTATATAGTATATTATAATCTATTCTTCCTTATATGTAAAAAAAACAGTAAAATAAGACTTATTAACTCTATAATAAAGATAAATATAGTTATAATTTAAGATATAGCACTACTCCCCTCTATAAATAACTTTTTAGAGGATTTTACTATATACTAGTTATTATCTCTTTTAGACTTCTTTTTAGATTATAACTAAGTTCCCTTAAACCCTATAAGCAGGGACTTAACTATACTTACCTTACCTATTAGACTATTATATATATATATCTTATCTTAAAGAGTAATAAATTCAGTTATATAATTTATAAGGGTTATAATTAGAATTCTATATAACCTTATACCTAGTTATTATAAAGCCTTCCTTAATAATATTACTATTAAAGGACTAACTTTATACTATAATAAAGAAGAGATTAAGTCTTATCTAGAAATTTATAGATTTATTTTAGAATATTTATAGAATATTAATAAGGTTCTAGTTAATTTAGAGCTAGCAGAGTATATAGTAGTAGTAGTTAAGTTTTAATAGGTCTAGGAAGCAGTAATAATTATTAGCTATATTTATAGTACTAATAGATATTATCTAGAAGAAGCAAAGATAGTTAAGATCTATAAATAGGTTACTTATACTAACTTAATAGAGTTAAAAGCTTTCCTAGAAATTATAATATTTTATAGATCCTAAATAAAAAACTATTTAACTATTATAAAGCTGCTTACTAATTTACTTAAAAAGAATACCTCTTTTTATTAGAAAGAGAAGTATAAGATAGTAATAGATACCTTAAAGTTAATACTTACTAAAGCTCTAATTCTTATTATCTTAGATTATAGCTCTAGAAGAGAAGATATATATCTTATAGTTAATACTAGTAATATAGGATAGAACAGAGTTCTAGGCTAATTTATTAATAACTAATATATAGTCTCTCACTTTAAGAGTAGCACTTAGTTAGAACTAAAACTATTCTATAATACTAGGAAAAAGGAACTATATAGTATCCTAAAAGCTTTAAAGAGAGTATATAATTACCTCTATAAAAGATACTTTATTCTAGAAACAGATACCTAGATTTTAGTTATATAACTAAATAGAGCAGTAATAAACCTTCTAAAAGCTCTTATTATTTAATAGATTATATAAATTTAAATATTTAACTTTAAGGTATAATATATTTATAGTATATAGAATATAGTAGTAGATAGCCTCTTATAGAAACTCTAAGACTCTTTAAATATAATTAATAAAGAAGTAAAAGGAGAAATTAATTCTTAGATTAATTTATAGATCTTCTTTATTAATATTAAAGCTAGTTCCTTCTTTAATTAAGTATAATAATATAGTAATATATAATAAATAGAGAAGGTTCTTATAGAAAATATATAGGAAATTATTAATAGTATAATAACTATTTTAAACTTCCTTCTTAATAATTCACAGGCCTATTTAGTATATTCTTAATAGATTATCTACTATTTAATAATATAAAGGTGCCCTCTAGGAATTTAACCTATTAGATACTATAATTTTAAAGTTAGAGCTCTAAACTACTATATTTAAAACTACCTACTTTTTACTAAACTAATAAATTAGAAGCTAATACTAAGATAAATTATAGATAACTCTAAATAGAGAAAGAAGCTAATTACTAAATCTTATAAAGAAAGTAGTTATAGAGGTAAGTAAGCTATAATAAGGAGATTATCTAACTATTATATATAGAATAATATATATTTAGAAGTTAAAGAGTTCCTGAAGAGTTATCCTACTTACTAAAAGAGGAGAGCTTAATATATAGATAATATAAAAACCTATAGTTTGCTAAAAGGATTACCCTTTATAAGGATTTTATTAGATATATTAAGAGTAGATAAGTGGTATCTTATAGAGGCTTAGAACCTGCTTACTAGATAGCCTAAAGCGTACTAGCTTAGATAAGTAACTATAGCTAAGATTATAAAGTTTATCTAGGAAGAGGTTATCTGTTAATATAAGCTATATAGTGAAATTATTATTAATAGAGGTCTGGAAAATAAGAGTATTATTATTAAGTTTAATAAAAGGTATAGTATAAGGAGGAAAGTAATATTAGCCTATAATCTAAGAGCTAATAGAGTAATTAAGACTAGTTATCAGCCTATTACTTATTCTTTATTAATATAGACTAGAAGAAGGAAGAATATTAACCCTTAACTATATTTACCTACTACTCTATTTGCAGACTAATTAAGTATTTATATATTAACTAGCTTTAACTCTTTCTATCTTTTATATAGATTTAAACCTATTATACCTATTAAGACTCTAATACTAACCTAGAGGGTTCTTAATTAGAATTTAGTAGCTATATAGAAGGAAGAGGTTTAGATATATCTATAAGCCTTTCTATAACTTAATAAAGACAGAAAGCAAGCTAAAAAGATAATTAAAAGTTAATATAAGAAGACTATAAAGTATAGTAATAATTAATATAAGCAAATAATAAGAAAAGAGAAACTAGAAGTAGGCAATTTAGTTCTAGTATTTAATATTAAGAGATTAATTAATAAATCTTTAATTAAGAAGCTTAACTACTAATAGTAAAGCCCCTTTTATATCTTATTATATACCTCTAATACCCTATTATATTAACTAGTAATATTAGTAAGAGAAGAGATTATAGATAGAATATTTAGTAGAAATTAACTTTGGAAATTTATTTAAGTATTTAAAGAATATTAGAAACTAAGTAATATAGATATTTATAGATCTAATTTAGAGAGAAACCTAGTAAAAGTCTTTTTAGTACTAGGAAATAAAGAGTATAATAACTATATACTAGAAGAAGAAGATAAAGAACTAATAGTATCTAGAGAAATAATTATAAATAAAGAGGAGAATATATTATAATCTATAGCAAAATTAAAATAGTATCTAAAAGACTTAGAAATAGTAATTAAAGTATTAAAAGCTAAATAGTAACTAGTAGTAGAAATCCTATAGATATTAAAAGAGAAAGAGAGGGAGTATATTAATATAGAGAATCTAAAGAACTTATAATCTTTCTTTTATTCTTAAATACTTAGTTTAATAATTTATAGACCTATTTATACTTATTTATATAGTTTTCTTTCCTTTATCTCTTATATTTTAAAAGTTTAAAATTCTAGGAATAATATTTCTAAACTTTAAAGATAAAGATAAGAGATAATATTAACTTATAGAAATATACTACTCTACTACTAACTATCTTTTAATATAATAGTAATCTATCTACTAATAACTTTAATATCTATACTAAGTATAAGATATTAGAGATCTATAGCTTCTTAATAATAATACTAAAAACTCCCTATAGATATAGCTATTACTAAACTAAATAAATAAGAGAACTAATAGTTTAAGGATAGATAGAAGAAAAGAAAAGAGAAAAGGGTATTAAAGTATAGTTACTAATCTATAAAAAGGATACTAGTATTTAGATAACTAAGAGTATAGTAATAAAGCTAATAATACTAAAAGTAGCTATATAATATTATTACTAATAAGAAGAAGAAGGATATTTATAAAGGAGATCTTATTAATTTTATACTTAGATAGGGTTTAAAGTTAGTTTTATAGACCTATTTAGTAGATATTTCCTTTATATTCTTATTACTACTTAATAATATTTCTATTATTTCTTCCCTTTTCCTCTATTCTATAAAGATATATTTAGTTACTCTATCTTTCTTTCCTTAATCTAAAATATAAAGCTTTAAGTAGTTAGTAATCTCTATAAGGTTAAAGTTTAAAAGTAGCTCTAGTATAAAAGGATACTAAGAGTAGGTAAATCTAGCTTTTAGATAATACTCTTAAGCCTATTAAAGATAAAGAATATTTTAAAGGATTAAAAAGTTAAATTTAGATATAGCTAATATAGTAGTATTAGCTAGGATTTAAAACTATAGAATTATTATAATACTATTAAATTCTCTACTCTTTCTTACTTTATTATTATACTTAATTCTATATCTATAGTACTTATAAATACTTAGATTATTATAAGAGCAATTCTCTTAGATTTTATAGAAGAAGTAGTTAGTATAAGGAGTACCTAGTATAGAAATATATTTAAAGTATAGTTTATAGATAAAAATACTAATTATAGGATTTCTTATAGTATAGATATACTCTTTATAATAGATATAGGATACTATATTATAACTATTCTAGGATTAGATAAATAAGCTATAAGTAGCTACTATATACTAAAAGATCTTTATCTACTATAAGCTAAAAAGAAAGATAGTAGAGGTATAAATAAAAACTTAATAGTAAAAGTTACTAGTTTCCTTAGTTATTTTAAATATTTAATTAAAGTTTTACTTACTAAGATAAACTTTCTAAAAGGCTAGTCTTATTATATTAGCAGTCTTATTAGAAAATACCTATAAAATAAAGGCTACTTCTAAATATTTATTACTAGAAATATTAAGTTAGAGCTAAGCAAAGCTTATAGTAGCTTAAAAATATAATAAATATTAGTTAAGTAATAAAAAGTATAAGAAAAAGAGAATTACTTAAAGCTAGTTATTAGAGTACTAGATAAAAAGAGGTATATTATTCTGCTTTATCTAAAATATAGAAATATTAAAACTAAGTATCTAGAGAGTAGCTTTTAGAGAAAGATAATAAGAATAAGACTAATTAGTATTCTTAATACCTAATATAAGAAAGTTATAGTTAGCTATAATAAGAGAAGGTAATTTATAGATATAAGGAGAAAAGAATTTAGAGGAGTTAAGTTAAGATTAAGAGATAAAGAGAAAGATAACTATTAGAGGAAGAGAAGTTAATATTAGAGAATAGAGGAGGATATTTATCTAGTTTTATAACTAGATCTCTTACTTTAATAGCTACTAATAGCTACTATTTCCTTTATTCTTTTCTTATAAATAACTGCTCTAATTTACTATTAGATATATTATTAGATTTTTTATTTTAAATTTACTTTACCTTTATTAGATCTAAGAAAGCTAAAAGAGAAAGAAGTTAATTATTCCTTTTATAAGATATTAATAAATTACTAATACTTTAAAGTAATTAGTAGATATAAGAGAGTATTATTAACCCTTCTAGCTTCCTAGATCTTTTCTTTTTTATCTATATTTATATATACTATCTAACCTATTCTCTTAAATAGAAGATATTTAATATTAACTGCTATACTATAATATCTTTAAATTTTATAACTACTCTTATTTAATCTATTCTTTTAGTTTATAAATCACTTACTCTTTCCTCCTACTAACTTTCTTTCTAAAAATATTATAATAGGAAAGATTATTTTTAATAATAGTAATACTCTAGATAACTATATTTAGAAGCTAAGATCCTTAAAGCTTCCTGCTTCTAATATTAGATAACTAATAGATTTTATATCTAATAAACTAAGTAAGAGCTAATTTTAAGTATAAGACTAGATTATTAGAGATATATTAGGCTTTAGACTTATAGAGAAACTAAGATATTAGCTGCTAATAATTAAATATAAAGCTTCACCTCTATAATACTAAGATATAACTAGCTAAATATACCCCTCTAATTTACTAATAAAATATATACTTATTAAATACTAGAGTAAAACTCTAAATATAGTATAGGAGTTATTCCCTCTTTCTAAACTATAGTATATTATTACTAGCCTATATAATACTATTAGGATATTAGAAACTAAGACCCTAATATGCTCTGTAAATATTATAGTAATTATATATTACCTTATAAGACCTATTAAAGCTAGATAATCTCTTTAATACTATATAATTAGAGGCATAGAAAATAACTTTAATAATAGAAGTCTGAGAGATAGTATAACTACCTAGCTTAAGAAGAAAGCTCTAGATATACTATTTATCTACCTATAAGCGCCTAAATTAAACAGAGTAGTCTTTTTAGGGCTGCTAATTAACTTATATAATAGATAAAACTAGTTTTATAATAATTAGTAGTTAGAAAAGAGAATAGAGAAAAGACTATAAACTTTAATATATATTATAACTAAAGTCTTACCTAGAACCCTAGCTATTATAACTAAAGTCTTATTAAGATAACTATACCTAATTAACTTTTACTATACTAAACCTCTATTATAGGCTTCTAGCCTATACCTAGTTAACTAGTTTAGATCCTTTATATAATCTAAAAGCCTAGCACTACTAAAATAGCCTCTATAAGTAAGAAAACAAACCTAGATTAACTAACTATTAGTAACTTTTATAAATAAAGAGCTATTTAAAAGATATTAGATTTCTTTAAAGCTAGATAGAACTATTTAAAACTAGATCTTTAAAGATAGAAAGAGAATACTAGAGCAGATAGTACTAGAAGTAATAAAAAACTAGAAGAATAAGTATATCCTATAATTTATAGACCTAAAGCCCTCCTTACTTAATAGAATAAGTCTTAACCCACTTATATCTAAGAATATTTATTTATAGACCTAATCTGCTAGTATATTTAATACTAAGGCTTTAAGAAGCAATAAAGGATTATTAAAGTACCTAACTATTTAAAATATAGTAATAAGAGATAAGATTAAGAAGTATAAAAGGGTAAATAATTAGTAGTAACTAATTAATTTATTAAAGTATTATAATTATTCTAGGTTTATAAAACTATTAATATTACTATATCTTATACCCTTTTTAGTAGAATAAGTTATCTTTAAATTCTATAATAATTTAGCAGTTTTTAACTATATAAGGCCTGCTAACTCTATACTAAATAATAATTAACCTATTCTAGTAGTCTCTTAGTATATATAAAATAACTAGTAGTTAGCAGATTACCTAATAACTAGATATAGGTGAGAATTAGTTATTAATAGTATAGAGAAGGTAAAATATCTTTTTAACCTCTATAATATATAAGAGATACTAATAAGATAAAAAAACTTAAATAACTTTAAAGTTATAAGCCTTTTTAGGCTTATAATTAGAGGGTTTCTGCTTTCTATCTATATCCTACTTTAAAAATTACCTTAAATACCTAGAATAGAGATTATAATAGATATAGTTAGTATAATAAGAGGAGGTATAAGTAACCTTTAAGATACTATAGCTATCTTCTAATTACTTAATTATAGTAATAGTTATTAAATAATAATTATTATAGACTAAGTAAATAGTAATTACTTTTACTAGAACTCTATATAGGATTTAGAAAGTAACTAATAATTTATAAATACTATAAATAATCTTAATAGATAGTACTATAAGATAGGGGCCCTAGTATATCTTAGAATAATCCTATTAACTAGTTATTATATAGTTAATTTAACTTAATAAAAAGATAGCTTTATATATAAACTTAGATATATTAAATAGGTCTAAGTATTTCTTTAAGAGGGTATCTTATTACTATAATTTAGCTATATAGCTAGAAGAGATAGAGAACTCTTTACTAATATAGAAATCTCTTTAGTTAACTAATATATTTCTACTATTACTATAGAATTCTATAATATATCTATTAATATTAGTTTTACTCTATAAGACACTTTATATAGCTAATAAGACTTTAAGAAAAATCCTTTCTTCTCTATATAACTCTTTATATCTAAACCTAGCTAACTCTTACTTCTAGATAATAATATAGGGAACTTTAGGGATAATAATAAGTCTAGGATTCCCCCTCTAAGAGATTTGCTAGAGTTAGCTTTATCTAATATATTAGACAGTAAACTTAATTATCTAGAACACTAACTTTAAATATAAGTCCTTTAAATACTAGATTAAAGTATAAGTACTAAACCTTAATTATAAGTTATAATTACAGATATACTATCTTATTCTAAATATCCTAATACTTTAAATAAATATAACTATAATAGAGAAAACTATATCTAATAGAGAGTTAATTAATAGAAATAGATAGAGCAGAACACTCCTAAAAGGTTATATCACTATAATTTCTTATATCTGCCTTAGTAGGGAAAATAGTTTTAGCTATATTAGGGCTTAGAATAGGATAAGGAATATAATAAGAAAGAGGAGGTTATAAAGCTATTATTAAGATATAGTTTATAATAGAAGATAATAGCACCTAATAGACCTTCTTAATAGTAAAATTACCTACTAAGAAGAAACTATTAAATAGAAGAGTCTATAAATAATATTTTATATATTTTTTATAAAGTAGATTTATTTATCTATTAAGACTCTTCTTTATAATATTATAAAGAGTCTTAAGGGGATAATTAGAATAGGATAAGTAGGACTTAGCAGTATAATTGCTAAAAGGACTATAGTTAAGGAGGGAGAAGAAGCATAGAGGAGGAGAGAACTTATTATTATTATTATTAATACCTTAATACTTAATTCTTAGGTTTTTCAGGAATTTCTCAGTGAATTATACTTATTTTCAGTGATCTCTTTTAATTAGATCTGCAAATTACTTTATATATCTTTTAAACCTATTTTTATTATTCTAGCCCTTTTATAGGTGGAGTTATATTATTTGCTATCCTTTCTAGCCCTTATAGTCCCAGCCTTTATCACTATACCTTTTATTAAATTTAATAATAATACCCTTATTTTCTAAACCTCTATTAATAATAATTTTACTATATAGTCTATATTAATAGATAACCTCCTCCTAAATAACCTTTATAATCTTAGCTATAGTTACTTATCTAAGCTAGTATACTTTAAGCTATTTAGTAAGCAGGTTCTAAGCCTCTATAAAGTATTACTTATCTACTCTCTATATATTTAATAAAATCCTTATAAAAGGTAATCCCTTTAGTAAACTATAGGTTCTTATATTATCTATATATTAAGCCTTTCTTTTCTAGTAATTAGAATAACTCTTTAAAGACTCTTTAACTTCTAAATATATATTACCCTATATATAATAGTTAGATAATCTCCTTATTATAGCTTGCTTACCTCTATAACTACTTTCTTTATAGGCTTTAGTAATTAGCTTTCTCTTCTATTTAGAGTTATCTATAATTTATCTTAGTATTAGCTTTTAATTTATTAGTCTAGTAAAAAGTAAGTAGTTTTAAATATAATAGTCTAGAACTCTAACTTTAAAATTATAATATCTAATAGGTTAAATTCCTAGAAAGTGCCTTTATATTATTAAATAGTAAGTAATCTATTAAAAATACACTAAGTAGGTTTATAAATTATTAAGAAAAGTGTTTAGAATAGTTATTATACTACTAATAATTTCCTATATATCTCCTATAAAAACCTCCTCTATTTACTATATATTACTATACTATTATACTTAATTAAAGAAGAAACTAGTCTTAATATTAATAAAGAAGATCTATAAATTAATCTAAGAATTAATTTCTCCTTTTACTTCTTTATTAATTATATTTAAAGGGTCTTAGAGTTTCTATAAGAGGCTATCTACTACTATATTCTATATATTATAGATATATTATATCTTAAAGTTAAATATTTAAATTTATATAATCTATTAAATAATAAGAGCTTCTAGGAGGTTTATAGCTACTCTATTTAGTTATATAACTAAAGTCTAGGTGTCTATTTCTAAAATAAAGTGTTTTTTATAGAGGTAATTATATATTCTTTTTAAAGCTTTTAAAATACTATATAGTTCTTTCTTTCTAGTATTATAAAATAGTTCTAGTTCTAACTAAGTACTACTCTTAAAGTAAGAGATTATATATTAGTTATTAATAAATTAGCCTAGAACTTTGCTCTATTCTATATTATTAGTATTAACTATAAGGTATATATCTCCTCTTTTAGAGCTATAATTTAAAGTAATAAGAATTAGAGCTTTAATAAGTATTAACTTTAAAGTATCTATTACTATCTTATATTTCTCTTTCTAATAAAAAGAGATATTCTTTTTAAGTAAATTAGTAAGTAGCTTTATAATAGTTAAATAGTTTTTTACCTAGAATCTATAAAATATTATAATTTTTAGAAAAGCTTTTAACTCTATTAAGTTAGTATAAGTAATCTATTTATAGATTCTAACTATTTTTACTTCTTTTAAATATTATCTATTAGTACTATAAATATAGCTAATAATTATTACTACTTTCTAGATCTATTAAGACTTAACTATTACTATTATATACTTTACTAGCTTTAAATTAACTAGAATCTTATTAATATTCTATAAATATTTTAAAATAAATCTATAAATTCCTAGATAAGACTTAATCTCTTCTTTATTATAGTATAAAGTTAGTCTTTTAATAGTAATATTATTAAAAAAAGCCTTATAATAGCTAGATATAAGGTTATATAGAATTCTAATTATAACTCTTATAAATTATATAACTAAATTTATTACTTCTTAAAATAAAATATATATATATAGTAGTCTAATAGATAAGGTAAATATAGTTAAATTTCTGCTTATAGGGTTTAAGAGGACTTAGTTATATTCTAAGAAGAAGTCTAAAAGAGATAATAACTAGTATATAGTAAAATCCTCTAAAAAGTTATCTATAAAGGGAAGTAGTACTATATCTTAAATTATAACTATATTTATCTTTATTATAGAATTAATAAGTCTTATCTTACTATCTTTCTTATATATAAGAAAGAATAGATTATAATATACTATATAACTTTACTCTAGGATTTCCTTCTCTAGTCTATTCTTTAAAATTATAATAATATCCTATTCTAACTTTTTTAATATTAGAATTCCTTTTACTTACTATACTTTATATAGAATTATCTATATTATTTATAGGAGAGTAATAGAAGGGTAGATAGAGCTATAATAAGTAAATTTCTAGGCTAAAACTTTCTCTCTTACTATTAGAATAGCTATAAAAAGCTTCTTTTTTTTAAGTTATAGATAATTAATAGTTTTTAAAATAGCGTCTAACTAGGTTTTTATAAGTCTTATTTCTAGCTTAATACTTAAAAACTTTAATATAATTAGGCTAGTAAATAGGATATTAAGATCTAGCTTTATATTCTTTTTTACTCTTACCTATACTTTTAGCTTCTATTCTAGATTACTATTTAGAATTAAACTATCTAATATAGTATTATTAATAGATTAAATCTTCTTATCTTTTATCTTATATAGTATATTAATATCTTCTATTAGTAATATAGGTATTATCTATATAGGTATATAGTAATAATAAGAAAAAATAGTATCTATAACTATAATAACTTTAATTCCTTTCTAATATACTAATTTATACTTTCTCCTAAATACTCTCTTTTTTGCTACTTTTTTCTTAGATCTATAAGTATAATACTAGTAGTTAATACTATAACTATTATATCTTTTAGTATATCTAGTACTTATAATTACTTTATAGATATTCTTAAACTTAGAGGTAACTTCTTCTTAGATTATAGTTTCTAGAATTTTATTAAAAATTAATCTAAATTCTTTAAAAATAGTAATAACTTTCTTATCTAGCTCTATTTATTACTTAACTTCCTCTAATAGGTTATATAAGCTCTTAAATACTTATTAAATCACTTTAATATTCTAATATACCTTTATACTATTTAGTATTATATCTAACTCTTTCTTATCTTTAACTTTATTAACTTACTAATTATCTCCTATAAATTCTAAGCCTACTACTATATTAGATCTATTAGTAGTAGCCTCTATTTCCCCTCCTCTATAAGAGATATAAAAGTATATTAATATTATAAAGAGATAAAGTAATCTATCTTAGTAATAACTTTTAGGAAGTAAGCAGTTAAGTCTTCTATATAGAATAATAATAGGATATGAATCTTAATATTTCTAGACTAAAGAACTCTAATAATCTAGTTTTATATATAATCTAAGATTATTCTAGTCTTTAAGATAAAAGAGGTTTCTAGTACTAAGTTCTTATTATAAGTATTCTCTAGAAAAATAAAGAAGCTAATATCTTAAATTATATTATCTCTAATATAGATATTATCTATAATTATATCTATAAATTAGATTCTCTACTTTTTATTAATAAGTTTATAAATTTCTATATTAGTTCTAACTATATTACTCTATAAGCCTAGATACCTAATATATCCTTTACTAATAAGATTAATTACTAAGCTACTATTAATAATTCCCTTAATTAGTATATTTATAGAGCTATAAAGGGTAATTATAATCTATTAATAGGTTATAATAAAGTCTAGAATAGTAATATATCTTAGTAGTAGAAGAAGTATAGAATTCTATTTCTCTATTATAGCACCTATTTTAAAAATAGAATTAATTATATAGTAGTTAAACTATACTTACTTAGTTTATAAATTCTTAGATAAAACTATAAAAATAGCAGCTAAAGTTACTTAGCTTTTAAAATAGGTTTTATTATTATTCTATTAGTCTATCTACTCTTATAGCTTCTTATTACTAGCTTCTATTTTATTAAATTAATTTAGAAGTATAATATTAGTAGAAATAAAGACCTCCTATATCTTTAAATTATATCTATTCTTATACTTATTAATTATCACTTTAGTAGTATTATAAACTCTTTTATTCTAGTCTAGCTAGTTTTAATAAAGAAAGGCTTTAAAATAGCTACCTTTCTATTTACTCTTTTACTATATAGCTTTAGTATAAATATATAGCTAGTTTATAAATTACTATATTAAGTCTAAGACTTATTTTGCTCTTCTTATCTCTATTATTTAACTAGCTCTTCTAAGATATCTTATAATATAGTATTATTAGTATCTTCTTTATTATTAGGAAGTTTAGTAACTTACTAAGTAATTTAAATTAGAAGATCTTAAACTATAAGTAGGTCTGCTATTTAGAAAACCTATTAAATATAAGTATTATAAGGTTCTAAGTAATAGCTTCTAGCCTTTATCTATTCTATAATAGTAATATCTTTAACTAGATTAATATACTAGTTTCTAGACTTAAAGCTAAAAAATATTATATTAATAAAGTTATATAACTATATTATATCTTTTTCTTAATTTATAAAGCTAATAGATTACTTAGAGTATAGCCTATTATAACTAATAACTTATATAATCTCTTCTATTAGTCTTAGCTACTACTTCTCTACTATTTTACTAGCAGCTACTATATAGTTTATAAAGGTATTTTTATTAATAAGAATATACCTTAAAATTATCTAGCTATTTATTCTCCTAGCTATATAGCCTTTATTAATAATATCTACTTTAACTTAGATATTAGAATTAAGAATACTAATAAAGTAAAAAGGTACTATATAGTAGCAGACTTCTCTCTAACTAGCTTTAAAGTACTTAATATAGCTAATAATAATATAGGCTATTACTTTATAAAACTAGTAGTATCTAAAAGCCTAAAAAGATATATATTACTATAGTTCCTCTTACTAAAAGCCTTTATAGCCTCCTCTTCCTCTATCTCCTCTAAACTCTTAATATTATTAGTAGCTACTTTAGTAGTTACTATAACTAGCTTATAGGTAATAGTACTACTATTACTAATATTAAGTCTATATATTATTCTAAGATTATTATTTATAAGGTTTAGTAGCTTCTATAATATTTAAGTTAAAAGTATTATCTTCTTAGCTAGTAACTCTCTTAATAAGGCTTAGAATATCTATCTTATAGTTAGCTCTATTAATATTAAGAGTCTTAAAGTTCTCTATAAAAGAGTTAATAATTAAGCTTATAATCTATACTATAAAAGGTTTTTTAGCCTTAGCTCTCTATCTTATTAGAATTATCTTTATAGAAACTTAAAGCATAGTTATTAGTTTAGA
Organism: Colletotrichum neosansevieriae; assembly: GCA_036785495.1. NCBI lineage: Eukaryota > Fungi > Ascomycota > Sordariomycetes > Glomerellales > Glomerellaceae > Colletotrichum > Colletotrichum neosansevieriae. Next base: position 160,174 of record JAVHLV010000052.1, on the reverse strand, counting down.
CTTAATAAGGCCTAATAGTTACTAAAGTTCCTACTATATAGTAAACTATTTAATTAGAGTATCTTTAACTATAACCTATTACTTTAAAATAACTTTAATAGGTTATTAGTTAAGACTTTAAGCTATAGCTCTTATTACCCTCTCTGAAAAATAGTAGTAAGTAATATAAATAAGTTTAATATCTATAAGTTCTAGATCTCTATATAGAATAGCCCTCTATTAAAGCTAGCAAATAGTAGTAATTAATACTATAACCTATAAAAAGTTATTATTCTTAATATAAAAGCTTATAATTAGGTTTTAAAGATCCTTATTAGAGTTCTATTAATACTTTAGGTTTATAAATCTAAATTAGTAAAGAAGTTTCTCCTTAGCTTCCTTCTAAGTTTTAGCCTTATTAATATAAAATTATACTATATCTTAATAGTTACTAGAGCTATATATATAAACCTTATTCTTTATATTCTTATTAGTCTTATAGTAAAGCTTAAAAAGGCTCTTATAGTTTATAATAAAGTCTAAGATATTAGTTCTAATAAACTTAGATATACTAGTTAAATAGGAAGTTATTATAGCTATAGTAGAGTATCTTATTAGAAGGTTAGCTAGAACTATAATATCTTAATTAGTATATATCCCTTTAAGTAAATAATAAGAACTAAAAGATATTACCCCTATTTCTAGAAAGAGATTTATAAACCTATTTATACTATCTTTAAAAGCTAGCTATCTTATAGCTTATAGTTATATCTTACTAAATAAAGTTCCTATAAATCTCTCCTTAAACTGCTTTCCCTTATTAGAAGAGGATCTAGTATCTAAGTTATTATTTAAATAAGAAGAAGATATAATACTTATAGGCCTATAAATATTAGGTTTATTATTTTATAGTTAAAATAATAAAGCTTTTTTAAGCAGAAAAGTGAATTTATTATTATAATATCTTCTAAATAGAAAAATAAAGTAGGTAATTATAACTCCTTTAAATAATAAAAAAGGAAAAATAATATAAACTAAATAAATATAGAAAAATCTCTTAACCTTAATCTTACTACTCTAGGCTTTTATAGATCTACTTTAAATCTTATTACTTAATATAGAAGAGTCTCTCTAATAATACTCCTATCTTAGAAGACTTTATAGCTTTACTATATTAGAATATCTTAAATATTAGTATTCTTTGCTCTTAGCACTTAAAGCTATACTAGTAAGGGGTTTATTAGTATTTATTTACTAATCTAGTTAATCTTACTATACTTATTAGCTTAGTAAGACTACTAATTACTATATTAGTCTTAAATATAGCTATCTTAGCTGCTTTAGCTATAACTTACTAGTTAAATAATAATAATATTAAAAGTATATAAGAGAGGGGAAAAGGGAGTATATTTACTAGAACCTGCTAATAGTATATAGAAGAGAGTATATTAGAGTCTTTATTATTCCCACCTTAATTCTAAGAGAATATATAGCTATTACCATCCTTATAAACTAAGATAGGCCTATAAATATCTTCTTCTATCTTTTTATATTAGCTATTAATTATATTATTGTTTTTTATTATTTATAGATTTTTCAGGCATATTATTATATTTAAAGTGGATTAGTTATATATATATATATTAATAGTAGGGATATATAAATATAATAAAGGCACCCCACTCTCTGAGAAGCCTTTAAAAGCTATTAAAAAGAGCAAAAGAATCTGCTTCTAGGTACTATTAATAAAGACTAGAACTATAAGGGGTAGAAAGAATAGCAAATAATATAACTCCACCTATAAACAGGCTAAAATAATAAAAATAGGCTTAAAAGATATATAAAGTAATTTATAGATCTAATTAAAAGAGATCACTAAAAATAAATATAAATTTACTGAGAAATTTCTGAAAAACCTGAGAATTAAGTATTAAGGTATTTATAATAATTATAATAAGTTCTCTTCTCTTCTATGCTTCTCCTCTCTCCTTTACTATAGTCCTTCTATAACAGACCTATATACTAAGAGGGCTCTCTTAGAAATTACACTACTAAGTCTTACTTATCTTATTCTAATATAATACTAAATAGTATAAAGATATATTAGAATATTAAAGTGATTTAATAAGTATTTAAGGGCTTATATAACCTGCTAGAGGAAGTTAAGTAATAAATAGAGCTAGATAAGAAAGTTATTACTATTTTTAAAGAATTTAAATTAATTTTTAATAAAATCCTAGAAACTATAATCTAAGAAGAAGTTATCTCTAAGCTTAATAATATCTATAAAGTAATTATAAGTACTAGATATATTAAAGGATATAATAGTTATAGTATTAACTATTAGTATTATATTTATAGATCTAAGAAAAAAGCAGTAAAGAAGAGAATATCTAGGAGAAAGTATAAATTAGTATATTAAAAAGAAATTAAAGTTATTATAGCTATAGATACTATCTTTTCTTATTATTACTATATATCTATATAAATAATATCTATATTATTAATAGAAGATATTAATATATTATATAAGATAAAAAATAAGAAGATTTAATTTATTAATAATACTATATTAGATAGTTTAACTCTAAATAGTAACCTAGAATAGAAGCTAAAAGTATAAGTAAGAGTAGAAAAGAATATAAAGCTAGATTTTAATACTCTATTTACTAGTCTAATTATATTAAAGCTTTTAAGTATTAAGCTAGAAATAAGGCTTATAAAGATATAGTTAGAGGCTATTTTAAAAACTATTAATTATCTATAACTTAAAGAAAAAAAGCTTCTTATAGCTATTCTAATAGTAAGAAAGAAAGCTTTAGCCTAGAAATTTACCTATTATAGCTTTATCTACCCTTTTATTACTTCCTTATAGATAATATAGATAATTCTATATAAAGTATAGTAAGTAAAAGGAATTCTAATATTAAGAGAGTTAGAATAGAATATTATTATAATTTTAAAGGATAGACTAGAAAAGGAAATCCTAGAATAGAGTTATATAGTATATTATAATTTATTCTTCCTTATATATAAGAAAGATAGTAAGATAAGACTTATTAACTCTATAATAAAAATAAATATAGTTATAATTTAAAATATAGTACTACTCCCTTTTATAGATAACCTTTTAGAGGATTTTACTATATATTAGTTATTATCCCTTTTAGACTTCTTCTTAGAATATAACTAAGTTCTCTTAAACTCTATAAGTAGAAACTTAACTATATTTACCTTATTTATTAGACTACTATATATATATACTTTACCTTAAAGAGTAATAAATTTAGTTATATAATTTATAAGGGTTATAATTAGAATTCTATATAATTTTATATTTAGTTATTATAAGGCCTTTTTTAATAATATTACTATTAAAGAACTAACTTTATACTATAATAAAGAAGAGATTAAGTCTTATCTAGGGATTTATAGATTTGCTTTAAAATATTTATAGAATATTAATAAGATTCTAGTTAATTTAAAACTAGTAAAGTATATAATAGTAATAGTTAAGTCTTAATAGGTCTAGAAAGTAGTAATAATTATTAGCTATATTTATAATACTAATAGATATTATTTAGAGGAAGTAAAGATAGTTAAGATCTATAAATAGATTACTTATACTAACTTAATAGAGTTAAAAGCTTTTCTAGAAATTATAATATTTTATAGATTCTAGGTAAAAGACTATTTAACTATTATAAAGCTACTTACTAATTTACTTAAAAGGGATATCTCTTTTTATTAGAAAGAGAAATATAAGATAGTAATAGATATTTTAAAGTTAATACTTACTAAAGCTTTAATTCTTATTATCTTAAATTATAGTTTTAGAGGAGGAGATATATATCTTATAGTTAATATTAGTAATATAGAATAGAGTGGAGTTCTAGGCTAATTTATTAATAACTAATATATAGTCTCTTACTTTAAAAGTAATATTTAGTTAAAACTAAAACTATTCTATAATACTAGAAAAAAGAAACTATATAGTGTTTTAAAGGCCTTAAAGAGGGTATATAATTACCTCTATAAAAGATACTTTATTCTAGAAATAGATACCTAGACTTTAGTTATATAACTAAATAGAGCAGTTATAGACCTTCTAGAAGCTCTTATTCTTTAATAGATTATATAGATTTAAATATTTAACTTTAAGGTATAATATATCTATAGTATATAGAATATAGTAGTAGATAGCCTCTTATAGAAACTTTAAAGCCCTTTAGATATAATTAATAAAGAAGTAGAAAGAGAAATTAATTCTTAGATTAATTTATAAATCTTCTTTATTAATATTAAGGCTAGTTCCTTCTTTAATTAAGTATAATAATATAGTAATATATAATAAATAGAGGAGGTCTTTATAGGAGATATATAGGAAATTATTAGCAGTATAATAACTATTCTAGATATCCTTTTTAATAATTTATAAGCTTATTTAGTATATTTTTAATATATTGCTTACTATTTAATAATATAAAGGTGCTTTCTAGAAATTTAACTTATTAGGTACTATAATTTTAAAGTTAGAGCCCTGGACTATTATATTTAAAACTACCTGCTTTTTACTAGACTAATAAATTAGAAGCTAATACTAAGATAAATTATAGATAACTTTAAATAGAAGAAGAAGCTAATTATTAAAGCCTATAAGAAAAGCAGTTATAGAGGTAAGTAAGCTATAGTAAGGAGATTATCTAACTATTATATATAGAGTAATATATATTTAGAAGTTAAAGAGTTTTTAAAGAGTTATTTAGATTACTAAAAGAGGAGAGCTTAATATATAGATAATATAAAAACCTATAGTTTATTAAAGGGATTACTCTTTATAAGGATTTTATTAAATATATAGAGAGTAAGTAAGTAGTATCTTATAGAGGCTTAGAACCTACTTACTAGATAGCTTAAAGTATACTAGCTTAGATAAGTAACTACAGCTAAGATTATAAAGTTTATTTAGGAGGAGGTTATCTATTAGTATAGGCTATATAGTAAAATTATTATTAATAGAGGTCTAGAAAATAAGAGTATTATTATTAAGTTTAATAAAAGATATAGTATAAGAAGAAAAGTAATATTAGCTTATAATCTAAGAGCTAATAGGGTAATTAAGACTAGTTATTAGCCTATTACTTATTCTTTATTAATATAGACTAGAAGAAGAAAGGATATTAACTCTTAACTATTTTTACCTACTATTCTATTTATAGACTAATTAAATATTTATACTTTAACTAGCTTTAGCTCTTTCTATATTTTATATAGATTTAAACCTATTATATCTATTAAAACTCTAATACTAACCTAGAGAGTTTTTAATTAGAATTTAGTAACTATATAGGAGGAAGAGGTTTAGATATATCTATAAGTCTTTCTATAACTTAATAAAGATAGAAAGTAAGCTAAAAAGATAATTAAGAGTTAATATAAGAAGATTATAGAGTATAGTAATAATTAATATAAGTAAATAATAAGAAAGGAAAAGCTAAAAGTAGGCAATTTAGTTCTAGCTTTTAATATTAAGAAATCTATTAATAAATCTTCTATTAAGAAGCTTAACTACTAATAGTAAGGCCCCTTTTATATCTTATTATATATCTCTAATACTCTATTATATTAACTAGTAATATTAGTAAGAGAAGAGATTATAGGTAAGATATTTAGTAGAAATTAACTTTAGAAATTTATTTAAGTATTTAAAAAATATTAGAAACTAAGTAATATAAATATTTATAGATCTAATTTAGAGAGAAACCTAGTAAAAGTCTTTTTAGTACTAGGAAATAAAAAGTATAATAACTATATACTAAAAGAAGAAGATAAAGAACTAATAATATCTAGAAAAATAATTAGAAATAAAGAGGAAAATATATTATAATCTATAATAAGATTAAGATAGTATCTAAAAGACTTAGAAATAGTAATTAAAGTATTAAAGGCTAAATAGTAACTAGTAATAGAAATTCTATAAATATTAAAGGAGAAAGAGAGAAAGTATATTAAGATAGATAATTTAAAGAACTTATAATATTTCTTTTATTTTTAAGTACTTAGTTTAATAATTTATAGACCTATTTATACTTATTTATAGGGTTTTCTTTTCTTTATCTTTTATATTTTAAAAGTTTAAGATTTTAGAAATAATATTTCTAAACTTTAAAGATAAGAATAAGAGATAATATTAACTTATTAAAATATACTACTTTACTAATAACTATTTTTTAATATAATAGTAATCTATCTGCTAATAACTTTAATATCTATACTAAGTATAAGATATTAGAGATTTATAGCTTCTTAATAATAATACTAAAAACCCCTCTTATAGATATAGCTATTACTAAACTAAATAAATAAGAGAACTAATAGTATAAGAATAAATAGAAGAGAAGAAAAGAGAAAAAAGTATTAAAGTATAGTTACTAACTTATAAAAAGGATACTAATATCTAAATAACTAAGAGTATAGTAATAAAGCTATTAATACTAAAAGCAGCTATATAATACTATTACTAATAAGAAAAAAAAAGGATATTTATAAAAGAGATCTTATTAATTTTATACTTAGATAGGGTTTAAAGTTAGTTTTATAGACCTATTTAGAGAGTATTTTCTTTATATTTTTATTACTACTTAATAATATTTCTATTATTTCTTCCCTTTTCCTCTATTCTATAAAGATATATTTAGTTACTCTATCTTTCTTTTCTTAATCTATAATATAAAGCTCTAAATAGTTAGTAATTTCTATAAGATTAAAGTCTAAAAATAGCTCTAGTATAAAAGAGTGCTAAAAGTAGGTAAACCTAGCTTCTAGATAATACTCTTAAACTTATTAGAAATAAAAAGTATTTTAAAGAATTAAAAAGTTAAATTTAGATATAGCTAATATAATAGTATTAGCTAGGATTTAGAACTATAAAATTATTATAATACTATTAAATTCTCTACTCTTTCTTACTTTATTATTATACTTAATTCTATATCTATAATACTTATAAATACTTAGATTATTATAAGAGCAATTCTCTTAGATTTTATAAAAAAAGTAGTTAGTATAAAGAGTACTTAGTATAAAAATATATTTAAAGTATAGTTTATAAATAAAAATACTAGTTATAGAGTTTCTTATAATATAGATATACTCCTTATAATAGATATAGAGTATTATATTATAACTACTTTAAAATTAGATAAATAAGCTATAAGTAGCTACTATATATTAAAAGACCTTTATCTACTATAAGTTAGAAAGAAAGATAGTAGAGGTATAAATAAAGACTTAATAGTAAAAGTTATTAGTTTTCTTAGTTACCTTAAATATTTAATTAAAGTCTTACTTACTAAAATAAACTTTCTAAAAGGCTAGTCTTATTATATTAATAGTCTTATTAGAAAATATTTATAGAATAAAGGCTACTTTTAAATATTTATTACTAGGAATATTAAAATAGAGCTAAGTAAGGCTTATAATAACCTAAAAAGATAATAGATATTAGTTAAGTAATAAGAAATATAAGGAAAAGTAGATTACCTAAAGTAAGTTATTAGAGTACTAAATAAAAAAAGATATATTATTCTATTTTATCTAAGATATAGAGATATTAAAACTAAGTATCTAGAAAGTAGCTTTTAGAGAAAGATAATAAAAATAAGACTAATTAGTATTCTTAATAGCTAATATAAGAAAGTTATAGTTAGCTATAATAAGAGAAGATAATTTATAGATATAAGAAAAAGAATTTAGAGAAATTAAGTTAAGATTAAGAGATAGAGAGAAAAATAACTATTAGAGAAAGAGAAGTTAATATTAGAAAATAGAGGAGAATATTTACCTAGTTATATAACTAGATTTCTTATTTTAATAGCTACTAATAGCTACTATTTCTTTTATTCTTTTCTTATAAATAACTGCTCTAATTTACTATTAGATATATTATTAGATTTTTTATTTTAAGTTTATTTTACCTTTATTAGAGCTAAGAGAGCTAAGAGAGAAAGAAGTTAATTATTCCTTTTATAGAATACTAATAAATTACTAGCACTTTAAAGTAATTAGTAGGTATAAGAGAGTATTATTAACCCTTTTAGTTTTCTAAATCTTCTCTTTTTTATTTATATTTATATATATTATCTAATCTATTCTCTTAGATAGAAGATATTTAATACTAACTACTATATTATAATATTTTTAGATTTTATAATTACTCTTATTTAATCTATTTCTTTAGTCTATAAATTACTTACTCTTTTCTCTTACTAACTTTCTTTCTAAAAATATTATAATAAGAAAGATTATTTTTAATAATAGTAATACTCTAGATAACTATATTTAAAAGCTAAGATCTTTAAAGCTTTCTACTTTTAATATTAGATAACTAATAGATCCTATATCTAATAAACTAAATAAAAGCTAATTCTAAGTATAGGGCTAGATTATTAGAGATATATTAGGCTTTAAATTTATAGAGAAACTAAGATATTAGCTACTAATAATTAAATATAAAACTCTATCTCTATAATACTAAGATATAACTAGCTAGATATATTTCTCTAATTTACTAATAAAATATATACTTATTAAATACTAGAGTAAAACTTTTAATATAATATAGAAGTTACTCTCTCCTTCTAAACTATAATATATTATTACTAACCTATATAATACTATTAGAATATTAGAGACTAAGACTCTAATATATTCTATAGATATTATAGTAATTATATATTATCTTATAAAACCTATTAAAGCTAAATAACCCTTTTAGTACTATATAATTAGAGGTATAAAAGATAACTTTAATAATAAAAGTCTAAGAAATAGTATAACTATCTAGCTTAAAAAGAAAGCTCTAAATATACTATTTATTTACTTATAAGTATCTAAATTAAATAGAGTAGTCTTTTTAGAGCTACTAATTAACTTATATAATAAATAAAACTAGTTTTATAATAATTAGTAGTTAGAAAAGAGAGCAGAGAAAAGACTATAAACTCTAATATATATTATAATTAGAGTCTTACCTAGAGCTCTAGCTATTATAACTAAAGTTTTAATAAAATAACTATATCTAATTAATCTTTACTATACTAAACCTCTATTATAGACTTCTAGCCTATATCTAGTTAACTAGTTTAGATTCTTTATATAATTTAGTAGCCTAGTATTACTAAAATAGCCTCTATAAGTAAGAAAAAGAACCTAAATTAACTAACTATTAGTAACTTTTATAAATAAAGAGCTATTTAAAAGATATTAGATCTCTTTAAAGCTAGATAGAACTATTTAAAACTAGGTTTTTAAAGATAGAAAGAGGATACTAAAGCAGATAATACTAAAAGTAATAAAAGACTAGAAGGATAAGTATATCTTATAATTTATAAACCTAAAGCCCTTCTTATCTAATAGGATAAGTCTTAACCTATCTAGGTCTAAGAATATTTATTTATAGATCTAATCTATTAGTATATCTAATACTAAAGCTTTAAAAAGTAATAAAGGATTATTAGAATACCTAACTATTTAGAATATAATAATAAGAGATAAGATTAAGAAGTATAAAATAGTAAATAATTAGTAGTAACTAATTAATTTATTAAAGTATTATAATTATTTTAGGTCTATAAAACTATTAATATTACTATACTTTACCCCCTTTTTAGCAGAATAAGTTATTTTTAAATTCTATAATAACTTAGCAGTTTTTAACTATATAAGACCTGCTAACTCTATACTAAATAATAATTAACCTATTCTAGTAGTTTCTTAGTATATATAAAATAACTAATAGTTAGCAGATTATCTAATAACTAGGTATAGATAAGAATTAGTTATTAATAGTATAGAGAAGGTGGAATATCTTTCTAACCTCTATAATATATAAGAGATACTAATAAGATAAGAGAACTTAGATAACTTTAAAGTTATAAGCTTTTTTAGACTTATAATTAGAGGGTTTCTACTTTCTATCTATATCCTACTTTAAAAGCTATCTTAGATACCTAGAATAGAAATTATAGTAGATATAGTTAGTATAATAAGGGGAGATATAAATAACCTTTAGGATATTATAGCTACCTTCTTATTACTTAACTATAGTAATAGTTATTAGATAATAATTATTATAGACTAAGTAAATAGTAATTACTTTTACTAGAACTCTATATAGGACTTAGAAAGTAACTAATAATTTATAGATACTATAAATAATCTTAATAGATAGTATTATAAAATAGAAGCTCTAATATATCTTAGAATAATTCTATTAACTAGTTATTATATAATTAATTTAATCTAATAAAGAGATAGGTTTATATATAGACTTAGATATATTAAATAGGTCTAAGTATTTCTTTAAGAGGGTATCTTATTACTATAATTTAGCTATATAGCTAGAAGAGATAGAGAGCTTTTTATTAATATAGAAATCCTTTTAGTTAATTAATATATTTCTGCTATTACTATAGAATTCTATAATATATCTATTAATATTAACTTTAACTTATAAGATACTCTATATAGCTAATAAAACTTTAAGAAAAATCCTTTCTTCTCTATATAACTCTCTATACCTAAACCTAGCTAACTCTTACTTCTAGATAATAATATAGGAAACTTTAGAGATAATAATAAGCCTGGGATTTCCCCTCTAAGAGATTTACTAAGATTAGCTTTATCTAATATATTAGATAGTAAACTTAATTATCTAAAATACTAACTTTAAATATATATCCTTTAGATACTAGGTTAAAGTATAAGTGCTAAACCTTAAGTATAAGTTATAATTATAGATATATTAACTTATTCTAAATATTATAATATTTTAGATAAATATAACTATAATAGAAAAGACTATATCTAATAGAGAGTTAATAAATAGAAATAGATAGAGCAGAATACTCTTAAAGGGTTATATTACTATAATTCCTTATACTTATCTTAGTAGGGAGAATAGTTTTAGCTATATTAGAAATTAGAATAGGATAAGAAATATAATAAGAAAGAGGAGGTTATAAGGCTATTATTAAGGTATAGTTTATAATAGAAAATAATAATACTTAAAGGACCTTCTTAATAGCAAAATTACTTATTAAAGAGAAATTATTAAATAGATAGGTCTATAAATAGGATTTTATATATTTTTTATATAAGTAGATTTATTTATCTATTAAGACTCTCCTCTATAATATTATAAAGAGTCTTAAAGGGATAATTAGAATAGAATAAGTAGAACTTAGTGGTATAGTTTCTAAGAGAGCCCTCTTAGTATATAGGTCTATTATAGAAAGACTATAATTAAAGGGAGAGGAAGAGCATAGAGGGGGGGAAAGGACTTATTATTATTATTATTAATACCTTAATACTTAATTCTTAAGTTTTTTAGGATTTTCTCAGTAAGTTTATACTTATTTTTAGTAATCTCTTTTAATTAGATCTGCAAATTACTTTATATATCTTTTAAGTCTATTTTTATTATTCTAGCCCATTTATAGGTGGAGTTATATTATTTGCTGTTCTTTTTAGCCCTTATAGCCCCAGCCTTTATTACTAGTTATCTAGAACTACTTCTAGTAGAATAGTAATTAACAGCTAGATATATTTATACCTATAGAGAGAGACCTACTCAGCTATATTATAAAAGCTCCTAGATTAAGCAGATAGCTTATATAAGAAATTAGATATTAGAATAATATATAAGCAGATCTAACTCTTATATCTTAGTATAAAGCACTTTTATAAATAGAGGTTAGTGCTATTAAGGTCTATATTTAAGTCTAAGTTTATAAAGAAGAGGCTATAGCAGTTTAGATGCTTTATAAAGCTATTATAATAAACTAAGAGTAGGGTTTAGATATAATTCTCTTTTACTTAGTGTTCTATCTAACCCCCTTTTTTATAACTAGTATCTTTTACCCCTTTATAGATATAATCTATAGTTTCTAAACCTTCTTAAGCAGCTTAGTGCTTTCTATCTTTAGTTAACTACCTCTCTATAATATAGTAGGTATTAATATAATAGATATTATCCTACTTAGTACTTAATCTAAGGAGGACCTTAATATATTAGTTACTTCCCTTAATAATTTAGCAGAGCACCTATACTATACTATAGTTACCTACTAGTATAGAGTTCTCACTATATAAGACTTTATTATACTATACTTTTAGGTTACTATAAGGATTAGCTAGTCTATATACTTAGAGCAATATAGAATTATTAATACTAGTACTGCTATTAATATTATCTCTAAAAAATATATTAGCTATTATAGTATATAGGAGAGTATTATTTCTATATATCTTAAAGTCTAAGGCTTTATAAATACTTAAGCTATAGTAACTTTTAAAAGTATTATAGTTAAGGATATCTATATTAGTAGCTATTATATATCTAATATACCCTTCTTTATTAGCCTATATAGTAAGATATCTAAGGATATAATTCTTAGAGCTCTATTTATTATATATACTAGAATAATACTAAAATACTTACTAACTTAGATAATTAGTATCTTTTAAGCTAGTAATTAGAAGATCTATACTTCTTTAATATTTTATATTTTAGATTTTACTAGTTACTTTACTACTATTCTCTCTAACTCTACTAGCTTCTCTTATACTTAGTAAGCCTATTTAATTTCTATAGAGGAGGGAAAATAGAGACTACTACTACTAATTCTAATATAGTAGCTAGCTTAGTAATTATAGAAATTAATAGATAACTAAGTAAGAGTCTATAACTATAGTTTTATAACTAGAAAGGCTAGCCTGGTCTATATATATTAGAGGAGGTAATACTAATAGTAGAAGCTAATTTACTAGAAGGCTTTAACTTTCTAGTCTAAGAGGAATTAGAGAATAATAAGAAGGTTTTAGTAATATTTAATAAGGATAGTAATATCTTCTATATAGTGCTTAAAGTCTTTTTTAAATAGGCTATTATACTAAGAATAGAAGTAATTATTTAGGCTATTTTAGAATTATAAGAATATACTTCTAAATACTAATTCTATAAAGAAAAGCTATACTATAACTATTATAAACCCTTTTTAAAGGAGTTCTATAGATATTACTATTAGAGAAAGAGGAAGAAAGCTAGCTATATAGATTCTAACTATATATCTAGCTATAAAGTAGAGGAGGTTCTAGTACTTCTAACTAATATTCTAAGTAAACCTCTCTTCTTTTAGAAATAAAGTAGAAATAGAGACTAGCTAACCTATTAGTAAAAGAAAGAGCTAATTACTACTAAGCTATATAATAGCACTAAGCTTATATTATTTAAAATAGCTAAGTATCTCCTTATATATAATAAGGCTACCCTTTTTAGAAACTAAAAGACTACTATTAGTATTCTTAATATAAAAGGATCTAAGTATATTAAAGCTCTTAGCTATATAGTTAAGGGATTTAACTTTAGTATTTAGAAGTATTATAAGGAGTAAGTAGTATATAAGACTAACTTATTAAGTTTATAATTAATAAAAAGCTTTAATAACTTCTCTTTTCTACTAGAATATACCTCTTACTCTTTATAAATCTATTTAACTTAAAATAGGGAATTAAATTTAATATAGCTAATATCTAGATATACTATTAGTTCTATTAAAGAGAGAACCTTCTAGAAAAGGTTTTAATAAGAATCTAAAATAAGCTAAGAACTAATTATATCTATAATAATACTTTATTCTTTATATATAGAGAGGTTAATATAATATATAAGATAAAAGATAAGAAAGTCTAGCTAGTTAATAACTTATCTTTTAATAGCTTAGTACTTAAAGGAAACCTAGAGTAAAAGTTAAAAGCCTAAGTAAAGATAAAAGAGAACCTTAAACTAGTATTAAAAAGTGCCTTTATAGACCTTATCTAACTAAAGTTTTTAACTATTTCTAAGAGAGAGTAACTTATAGTAGAATAACTTAATAAGATTCTAGTAATAGTAAACTATCTTAATCTAAAAGAGAAGAAGCTTCTCTTTAAAGTTCTAAGTAATAGAGAGAAGGCTTTTATATAGAGTTTTAAGTATTATAGATCTATTTATCTATTTATAGCTTCTCTATAAGTATTAGAGTTATCCCTTATAAGGCCTAATAAATAAGAAGTATATTAATTTTAAAGGTTTTAGAGGATAATATAATAATAATCTTAAAGAATAGGCTAAAGAAGAGTATCTTTAAGTAAAGTTATATAGCTTACTAAAACCCCTTCTTTCTAGTTAGAAAAAAGAATAGAAAGATATATCTTATTAACTTTATAATAAAGATTAATACTATTACTCTATATAATATAGCTTTGCTTTCTTTTAGTAATAAGTTCTTAGAAGATTTTATAATATATTAGCTTTTCTTACTATTAGATTTCTTCTCTAGATATAACTAAGTCCTATTAGATCTATATAGCTATAATATTATAACCTTTATAATACTAATTAGCCTCTTTTAGATATATACTCTACTTTAAGGAGCTACTAATTCTATAGCCTAGTTTATAAGAGTTATAATATAAATCTTATATAATCTAATTCTAACCTACTATAAAGCTTTTCTTAATAATATAGCTATTAAGAGCCCTACCTTAAAATATAATAATAAAGAAGTTTCTAGGTATCCTAGACTATATAGATATATCCTGAAGCATATCTAGAATATTAATAAAGTTCTTATTAATATTAAGTTAGCTAGCTATATTATTACTATTAAGAAGTTATAGTAGGCTTAGTAATCTATTACTATTATAGAATATATTTATAATACTAGCAGCTATAAACTAGAGAAATTAAAGATTATTAAGATTAGGAAATAGAAGGTCTATAATAACCTCACTAACCTTAGATTCTTTCTTAGTATTATAATATTCTATTAGGTTTAGGTTTAGGGATTTTTAGCTATAGCTAGACTGCTTATAGCACTCTTAAAGAAGAATACTCTATTTAAATAGAACTAGCCTTAATAGTTAGCTATAGATACTTTTAAGAACTAACTTACCTCTACTTCTATTCTTATTAAGCTTAACTATAGCACTAATATAAGCAAAATCTACCTTATAGTTAATACTAGTAGCCTTAGTTAGAGCACTATTCTTAGTTAATATATTAATAGTAAGTATATAGTTTCTAGATATAAAAGTAGCTTATAGACTAGCATAGAGCTAAACTATAATACTAAGAAGAAGGAGTTAAGAAGTATATTTAAGGCCCTGAAATAAGTTTGCTTTTATCTCTATAATTACTACTTTATACTAGAAATAGAGACTAAGACCTTTATTACTTAGCTTAATAGTGCTACCTCTAACCTATCTAGAGCTCTTATTATCTAATAAATCTTATAGATTTATATATTTAACTTTAAAGTTAAGTACCTATCTAAAAGCTAGAATACTATAGCTAATAGATTATCTTATAAATCTAATAGACTATTAGATAAGCTTAACTAAGATACTAAGAGAGAAATTAATAACTAGATTAATAAGCAAATCTTCTTTATAGATCTAATTACTATCTCTTTTTTTAATAAAGTATAGATAGATAGAAATAGAGTTTACCCTACTAAGATCCTTACTATTAAAGTTAATAATATTCTATAAAAGTCTCTAAGGCTTATAAATATCTCTAATACTATATTAGATAGCTCTTTATACTAGAATTACTATTTATACTAAATTACCTATTACTTTAGTACCTTAAGATAGCTAGATAGAATTAAGC
Organism: Colletotrichum neosansevieriae; assembly: GCA_036785495.1. Taxonomy (NCBI): domain Eukaryota; kingdom Fungi; phylum Ascomycota; class Sordariomycetes; order Glomerellales; family Glomerellaceae; genus Colletotrichum; species Colletotrichum neosansevieriae. Next base: position 144,480 of record JAVHLV010000052.1, on the reverse strand, counting down.
CTAGTTTATACTATAAGTTTAAGGAGGAGGCTGGGAAATTCTTTCTAAAGGATAAGTTATTATTTATATATCTAAGTATATATAAGCCTACTCTATAATAAGTTATAGATAATTTATAGACCTAAACTAAGCTTATTATAAAAGTATACTAAGAGAGTAGGTATAGGGAATATAATATAGTTATTAAACAGTTAGTAGAGCAGTATTACTAATATAGCCTCTACTAATAAGTTAGTAAATAAGTCTAAACTTATAAAGATTATTAAAAGTATAGACCTAGATATATAGATAACTCTTACTATTTCTTAGTACTCTTAGAGCTACTATTTACTTATATAATATTAGATATATAAAAGGTTAGCAAATAGGATATAGTTAAAGCCTAGTACTTTTTAACTAGATAGATAGAAGCTTAGTAAATATAGTAAGCTAACTCTTACCTTATTACTATATTTATATAGGAGGATATTATTTATCACTATAAACTCTATAATATGCTTATTATTAATAGAGGCTCTAAGAACAAGAGTATAGTTATTAAATTTAACTATAAATATAAGCTTAAGTGAAAAGTTACTGCTACTTATAATCTATATACTAATAGTACTATTAAAGTTAGCTACTAGACTATTATATATACCCTTACTACTTAAATAAAGAATATAGATAAGAACTTCTAGCTATCTTTCTAAGCTATACTATTTACTAATAGAACTTCTATTAGAGCCTTAACTAGCTATAGCTCCTTTTACCTACTCTATAAATATAAAGCTATAACCTTAATAGAGATATTTATACTAACCTAGAGAGTGCTAGTATAAAACTAGGTAATAATATCTAAGAAGGAGCTTCTTATATAGATAAGAGCTTTTAAATAGCTTAATAAGAACCACACTACTATATAGAAGATAATTATAGCCTAGTATAAGCATATTATAGATAGGTTTAATTACTAAAAATACTATATCTTATATAGCTAGAAATTAGAAGTAGGTAACCTTATTCTAGTATTTAATATTAAATAGTATATAGATAAGTCTTTAGATACTAAGCTTAACTACTATTAAAAAGGCCCCTTTAAGATCTATTTAAAGACCTCTAGTAACACTTTATATTAACTTAAAACCCTTATAGGGGAACCCCTTTATAGGTTAACTTATACTAGAAACTGCCTAAAAAAGTTTATTAAGGCCCTAAAAGGTTTTTAGAAACTAGAAGATATTAACTAGTATAGACTTAACCTTATAAACTAACTTAATAAGATTTATCCTACTTATAGTTACCTCTACTCTAATAAAGGTAATAAAAAAGAAGTAGAGGAACCTTTTACTAATCTTAATAATACTAACCCTCTATTAATAAGTAATCTAGATAGTAATATTTTATAGTAGATTATATACTTAATAGTATATTTATAAGCCCTAAAGGAGGCCCTTAACTAGATAAGAGTAATATAGAAACTTTATATAGAACTTTAGCTATTTAATCTAGTTAGGGATAGTTAATATACTAAGATAGAGGATAACTCTATATAACCTACTAGAATTAGTGCTACTATAGAGAAATAGGCCTTTTTATATCTATAATAGGTAAGGCTTATACTCTTAGAGAGAGCCTTACTATACTCTCTGCCTTAATTACTTAACTATAACTTCCTAGCTTAGTATATTAGAACAAACTATAGAAATAATACTAAGGCTAGCCTACTTATATCTATATTATTCTGCTTATTATTTAAGTCTGCTCTTATACTCTTATAGTTCTAATCTTATTAGTAATAGTAGTATCTAGTCTAAGCACTATTATTATATTAGGGATTATACTGCTAAGGTTACTACTATACTTATAGTAAGTCCTATATAAAACCTATTAGAAGTATACTATAATTTTCCTGGTAATTAGTATGCTCTATTTCTCTCTATTAATACTTAGATATTCCACACCTTATTTTAGGAGATCCCTCTTTGCAGCCTTCTACCTTAACTAGATAGCCTCCCACTTTAAGTACTAGGTTCTAGCTTATTATTATTTAAAAAGTCTTTAAGTTATAGTTTAACTTTAATAGTTTAGCTATATCTATAATATCTAGCTAGTTATTTTTTTATACTACTACCCTAGATTAGACTTCTATACTTAGTATTCTAAGAGAGATATATCCCTGCATAATATTATATTATTTTATATTATCTATCTGCTCTTCTTTAGTTTCTACTCCTATAGTAATTACTTATCTATTTTATATTTATAATAATATTCTTGCTTTTAACTTAACTCTTTGCTTATCCTCTTATATAACTATAGCCTTATATAGGTAGTTAGGTTAGTAAGTTTCCCTAGCTATAAGTAGTTATATTACTAAAGAAACTAGAAATAAAGAAACCCTCCTATCTATATTTTAAAGTAGCTCTATTATATTAGAAAAGTATTATTATAGCTAGTTAATTTTACCTAATTTACTAAGACTTTATATAACTTTTTCTAGTTTTTCCTAGTCTTTTCTATATTATTTATATAGAGCATATATATTAAAGCATTTTAAGGTTAAATAAGGAGGATTTCATTTATTAATTTGCATTTTTAAGTCTGTAAAAACTACTAAGTATATAGAATATTATATTAGTTCTTTCTTTTTCCCACCCTTTTCTTTTAAACCCTAGTTAGGATTTTAACTTGCTCTCTCTTATTAGAAATAGAGATATCTAAATTAGCTAGAGGGTAACTAGTAAGGATAAATAGTAACTTAGACTTATACTCCTTTAGCTAAATCTTATAATATTCTATTATAGTTTTAAACTCTAGATAAGTCACTCTAAACCTCTCTATAGCTTACTAGTTAATCTAGAACTAGGTAATTACTTCCTTAAACTTACTACTCTATTATTCTAGATTACCTATATTATAGCTAAAAGCTTTATAGTTTCTCTTAGAATTAAAGAAATACTTAGAATCTTATTTATAGTAAAAACAGTTAATATAAGTGTTACTAAGTATACTTATATACTTAAAATATAGCTTATAAATCTAAGCTCTAGTAGCTTTATTATAGAGAGAGTAAGTATACTATTTATAACTACTATAAGGGACTATATTATAACCTCTATTAGCTTAAATATAGAAGCTATAACTAACCTTAGATTTATTAGGATTAATTATTTTTACTAACTAAAGTTTAAAAGTATTTATAACTACTAAGATAATAAAGATATATCTATAGAATAATAGTTCCTTTTCTATTATACTTTAGTAATAAGAACTAGTATAAGCCTCCTAGAACTAATAAATAATAATCTTATAGTTATTTAAAGGCAGGACTTTTATACAGAAGTCTACTTTTTAATATAGCTAGAAAGGCTCTAAAAGCTTAAGTAAGTATTATATAAGGGATACTATAATCTATATAAGAAGGTTAGTAAATATATAAAGTAAGAGCTAAAGAAGTAAGTCTACTTACTATAAAGGAGTTAATAGAGAGCTTAATATATAGAGAGGAGTTATAGTCTCTCTTATTAAGAACTAGTTTATTAATAAGAAGCTAGAAGATATGCTTTCTCAGCTAAGTTAGTATATAAGGATTATTAGGGTTTTTAATAGAAGCTATATATAAGGGTATTAGTAAGCAGCGCTAAACGTGCGCTAAACCCTCGCAGAACCCTTGCACACGCACACACACTTTAAAAGGGGCTTCCACACTATTAGAGAAGAAGCTAAGTTATACTTAATATACCACTATATACCTATTATTACATAAAGTTATTATTCTTCCCTGGTCTAGGCCTTTAGCTATACTTATACCCTCATAATTATATAACTTCTACCTCATCTTAAGAAAACCAGCCTGGAATAATAGCTATACACCTAACTACCCGCCACACTATCGCTAATACTAGCACTAATAGTGAAAATTTTTCACTAGCCTCATCCACTACGCCCACACCTACCACAATAACCACTAATACAGCTATGCTCTTAACTATAACTGCAAATATGCCCTCAACTACACCCTTAACTATATCATTAAGCAACACAGTTATCACAGAGCTTTTACATATTATCTAACACCAGGGTTATAATTATGCAAACCTTCTACACACCCTTACTACCCACACGCTAACTACACACTAATATAAGCACCCTCTAGCCTACTCCTACACTACCCTTAAAGAGGATTCTACTCCTATATAAGTAGCAGATTAGCTTACTACTATATAGAATATAAATACCCTCTATAACACCTCTAATAGCTACTATATATAGTAGACACTTATAAAGCTCTCTCCTATACTCTAAATATAGTAGTAAAACTATACCCCTACTCTTAGCTATAAGGCTATATAGGCTAACTTCTTAGTGTTTGCTTGCTAATCCTATATTAACCTAGCCCTCTAAGAGCAGTAACTATATAGCCTACTCTATAAGGCCTAACAGGGTATAGATTAAAGCCCTCTCTGCTTCTTTACTAAGTAGCTAGTAATACTATAGGTATTAGAAACACCCTATAAGGATAGCTATATACTAGCTTTTTCCTTCTTTTACTATCTAAGTTTATAAGTTTAGAGGGATCTAGAGCAGTAGCAGTTTAATAACTAGAAGCTGCTAGATATAGCTATAGCTGCTAAGAGAGCCTGGAAAATATACTATAAGTAGTATGCTATTACTAAAGTATTAGAGACTAAATAGCCTGCAAAGCAGCCTGGAAACTATATAATATATAGTTATATAGGCTATACTACTAATAAGTGCTAGAAGAACTATACTTATATTATTTGCTTCTAGAAGGGGCATATAGAAGATCGTTATTACTAAGCTAGCAGCAACCTAGCACTAAAGGCACTAATAAAGGTACTACTAAAGGTATCTATAAACGCTATACAGACTACTAAAGAGGTTAAGTGCTTTAATTTATCAGAAAACAGCTACTAAACACTGTGGATATAGTGTGGAAGACTGCAGTTATATAGCCGCTATTTAGCATATAATTAGCATATCCTCAGCATTAACCTAAGATATATAATAGTTATAGATATATATTAAGTTTGCAATAACTCTATGCTAGATATCATATTATATAGTTATAGATATATATTAAGTTTATAACAACCCTATACTATATTTACTATAGGTATATATTAAGTTTGCAATAATCCTATATAGTTAGATATTTAATAGATATATATTAAGTTTATAATAACCCTATTATATTATAACTTTTACTGAATGTATGCTGAATAAGCGCTGAAACAACGCCAAAACAAGCGGTATTTGGACAATTAGACAATTAGATTATTTGGATTATTACGGGATATTATTTAAACGAGCCCGCAGCTAAGCCCACAAGAGCTAATTTGAGCCTTAGGGACCAAGGCCTTAGAGAGGGGGGCAATTATAAGGGTATTAGTAAGCAGCGCCAAACATGCGCCGAACCCTCGTGGAACCCTTGCGCACACACGCACACTTCAAAAGGGGCTTCCACACTATTAGGGAAGAAGCTAAGTTATACTTAATATACCACTATATACCCATTATTGCGCAAAGTCGTTATTCTTCCCTGGTCTAGGCCTTCAGCCATACTTATACCCTCACACTATAACTAATAAGTATTAAAGAAGGCTTAAGGTTATACTTTATAAATATAAAAAAAGAGATTACTATTTCTATTATATTATAGAGAAAGAAGAAAAAGCTAGAAAGAGCTAAAAGAGATCTAGTTATATAACCTAGTTACTCTATCTCCTATTAAATTATTTACTTAAAGGGTTAAGCCTTTCTTATAGTTAAGATTAATTAGATAAGAAAAGGAGTTAACCCTTATAACTATCTCCTCCTGCTATCTATTCTTATTTTATTTCTTTATTTTAGTTAGTTAATAATTAGTAACTAATAGCTTGCTTCCTTTAACCTATATATAAATAAATATTTTATTCCTCTTAATATAAATAGATTTAACCTATTAATAATTAATTTAGTATTATAGCTTAGCTTAATTTATATTCTAAACCCTCTTTATAGATATTTAACTATAAAATTCCTATTTTAATCTATACTTATCTATATATAACTCTTCTTTATAATATTATAGATCTCTACCCTCTTATACTACTTATATATCCTTTTTATCTTACTAGAAGCTTTAATTAAGTCTATAATTACCTCTATTTACTCTATTCTTAATAATATCTTTATCTAAGAGTTTCTCTACTAAGATTACTAATATCTAGGTTAAGGAAGTATTTCTTATTACTATTTTAGAGAAGTTTTCTTAGAAGTAAGATAAGTAGAATAATAAGCTCTTAGAGATTATAGTTATATCTATTAACTCTACTCTCTTTAAAAGGATTTTAAACACTCTAGCTATAAGAATTAATAAGTAGCACTTAGCTAGATAAGTGCTTTCTTTCTGCTTTTATTTCTCTCTTAAGCTAAATAAGAATCTTAAATATAAAGAGCTTTAGTAGCTTTATTTTAGTATTCTTATAGCTTAACTCTATATTTATCTCTAATAGCCTTAGCCTGCTAGGTTTTAATAACTAGGCTAGATTAAAGAAAATAAAAGAGAGCTAGCTGCTATAGTTAACTTATTTAATCTATAAGAAACTATTTAGACTAAGACTTTCCCTTTAGCTTTTAATATAGAGACTAGTTTTTAACTTCTTACTTATAACCTCTCTAATAGAATTAGCTTTATTAAATAATATTATATCTCTATTAATACTAGAATTAAAGATAATAGAGCTACTATATAGAAAAGCTAGCTTACTATACTTATTCTCTAATTATTAGCTAAGAAGAGTATTAATAAAGAAGTAGTCTTCTACTCTATCTTACTTATTAACTAACTTTTAGGCTTTTTCTATTTCTATAATAACTTTTAGTATAATAAGAAGGTAGAATTATATTTTAAGATATTAATTAGGTTTATAATAGCTATCTATAAGCCTCTTAATAGTATAATATCTATCCTTAAATACTTAGTTAAAGTTATTTATATACTCTAACTCTAAAAAGAGTAGCTATAGATATTAGATATACTTTACCTTAAGTAGCTTTACTACTATATATAACTAGAGTTAGCTAAGTATTAAACTAGTTCTTTCTTTAAAGAGATCTTTAATATATAGATAAATTAAATTACTTCTAAGTTCTATAATAGAGATCTAGAAGTAGATAGTATAGTCTTTCTAACCCTATTAAGAATTACTAATAGAGCTAAGTATATTAAAAAGATTACCTCTCTGCTATATAATAAGAAGATTTAGAAGATAATTTATACTTAGAACTCTATAATCTCTAACTTTTTATTTATAGATAGATTAATTCTAGTATAGCTTTATTTTAGATATCTTAAAACGCTTAATTTTAACCTTAAAGTATCTATACTTAATATTTAAGTTATAGAAGCTTTTATATCTATTAATATATCTATTAAGCTTCTTATAGATCTAAATCTAAGTCTATCTAAGAACTATAATACTAGAGTAAGAGATATTATTAATAATTACTCTATAGTTAATACTATATAAAACTATACTTACTAGAATAAAATTATTACTACTATATACTAAGAATATAGATAGATAGGAGAGAGAGCCTTTAACCTTTATAATAATAAGCCTTTTCTTTACTTAGATTATAGCTCTTACTATACTAATAACTCTAGATAATTAATTTATATTAATAACTCTTATAGCAGCCTAGAACTCCTAGTTATAGATCTAGCTAGTAATTTAGAACTACTAAAAAATAAGATAGAGGAAAAGAGGGTATCTAATTAGTATATTAAGTTAAGTTAGAATATTATACTATCTTTATAAACCTAATTCTACTATAGGTTTAATATAACTAGAGGATAGGCTAAGTAGCCTCTATTAGTTATCTAATACTATCTTACTTATCTCTATAATATTTAAGAAAAACTAGTAATAGAAACCTATTTTAAGGTAAAAGAGATATATTACCTTACTAAGTTTAATATATATAGGTTAGATAAATATATATAGACTCTGGAAAAATAAGTTATCTAGTAGATAAGAGTAGTACTCTCTCTTAGCAGGCACTAGATTTTAATATTATTAATTATAAATACCTATTATAACCTACTTACCTAGTTAGATATTACTATCTTTTATATTTAGTATAGTAGTAACTACTAAGTAATAATAGTAATAAACTAGAAAAGAGAAACTACTTATTATACTAACTTAATTTAGGGCAGAGATTTTAATAGACTATTTATAGAAGCTATAGAGGATCTCTTCTAGTACTATAAGCTTCTTAAAACCCCTATTAATATTTATACTTTCTTTTAGAAGAATACTATAGTTAGATTCTAGCTCTAATAGTAGAATTTATAGATATATAGTCTTAGAGTAGTAGATTAGATTAGAGCCTATATTTATAAGGGTATTATTAATAGTATAGTATTAATAGTAGCTATAAAAGGAGTAGTAAGAAGAAATTAATTCTAAATTATTACCTAGTATATCTTAAAGATTACTACTAAGTTTATAAAATACCCTATACTTTATAGTAATAGACCTTTATAGATACTCTAAGTAAACCTTCTTATAGTAGAGTTATATAGTAATACTAATAAGATATAGCTTCTAATATTTAAAATACCCTCCTTTTTACCTCCTCTTAAAGTACTAAGGCTCTTTATAAGGACTTTTACCTCTTACTATATAGAAAGCTAGGTTAGTAAGCCTAATAGTAAGAAACCTACCCCTTATTACTCTAGCAGAGCTAGCTCCTATACTATTATAAATCTAGACTTACTAGCTTTTAGTTCCTATAGCACTCTGCTACTTTCTAGTAATAATAACCTTAGCCTTATAGATCTGGGTTTAACCCTATCTAACCCTTTTATTTTACTAGCTAGACTGCTTAATACTAGATAAGATATAACCCCTTTATACCCCTCTACTCTAATACTATACTAAACTATTATTACTAGGAAATATCTTTTATATCTAGCTTTATCTAATATTTTTAAGCCTACCTATAACAGCTATAAGAACTATATTATAGAGTGAGTTAACTATTAGTAATAGATTAAAGATAATATCTCTAAGAATAACTATAGTTACTACTTTTTATAGCTATCTAGCTAGTATAGTTAGAGATAATATAAGTGAGGTTTAGATTAGAATAAGGCTTATAAGCTTATAGAAGATAGGCTTAGATAAAAAAGACTAAAATAGTATAACTATAGAAAGAAGTAATTAGGTCTATAATAACCTAAAAGGAGCAATTAAGTAGCATAGAAAGTGCCTTTTCCTTTATAAATAGTAGCTTTTATTTATATAATTTTTCTTTAGTATATAGTCTTCCTTATAGAGTATTAAGGTAAGACTATAGGGGATAATTAAGACAAAGTAGTATAGATAGCCTAGTTTAGAGAGTGCCTAGATAGATATATTAGTTAGCATAGTATAGTAGAACTTTTACCTTATTAAGAGCAGAGAGGAGAGTAGAGGAGAATTATTAGTTAGTATTACTATAGTTTATCTTATTATTTAGAAGCTTTTATTATTTTTGCTTAATAGTTTATATCTATAATAAGGTTATTATGCTCAGAGAGATCTTTTCCTTTATTCTAGGGCTGCTAGATATAAAGCTATAATATTATAATATTCCTGTATAAGTGTGTGGGAGTGTGTGGTTTTATTATTTTTATCTTAAGGTTCTCAGCCTGTTTCACTAGCACTATTAGCTAATAATTAGGAAATCTCCTTAATACTTATTAAATAGCTTTATCTATAGTATAGGCTTTATACTTATCTTTTATAATCTCTTTAAGTTTAATATCTATAGTAATCTTTATAAGTTACTTAAGGCTTTTAGCACTTAGATAGCTAAGTCTCTTATACTATAACTAGGCTTTAGCCTTAGATAACCTCTAGGTCTTTAATAACTTAAAACTAGTAAAAGATTACTCCTCCTTATCTATTTTAAATTAAACTTACTTAGCACTCTTAATATAATTCTTATCTTTATTATATATATAGTATTTAATAATAGATTAATCTAATTAAGAAGGTATAAAGTAGAGAACTTTACTATACTTATTTTTAAGGCCTAGAACTTTAGTTATAAATATAAGTTCCTTATTCTATAGAACCTTTACTAATAGGAGAGTTATAGAATATAATAGGCAAAACTATATATTAAGTGCTATAATACTCTTCTTATTTATATTACCTTAGTTTAGCTTAACTTTTATCTTACTAATAGTCTTAGTAATAATAGTTTCTCCTTTAGTAAGGATTTACTTTTATTAAGAATAATTAAGGTTAGTTATATAGCTAATATTATTATAGATATAAAAAGCAGTGCTATAGTTAATAATAACACTATTATAAAGAGCATTACCTACTATAAAGCTAGCTTAGTTATAGCTATAAAAGGAAGAAAAATAGATACTTTTATTATTACTCTAAGTATCTTAACTATAGAGAGAAATATATATATTATTATAGTATTCTTATAATTAAGAGTAGCTTTATAATAGTTAGTAACTATTATTATTTCTCTAGTTACTACTTAACTTAGCTTTTACCTCCTTAATTATAATCTCTAACTTTATCTATACTTTACTATTTCTTAGGTTCTATAACTATTTATTTCTAGCTTTAATATAGACCTTATTAATAGAGTTATTTATATTATATAACTTTAGCCTAATTATAGAATTTATATAAAAGTAATCTATGGTCTAGTAATACTTTCTATAAATAGAATACTTTAGCTTCTTATCTTTTTAACAGTCTAAAGTTCTAGCTAGAGCTAATACTTTCTATATTAAAGTTATAGCTTTTTTATCTTCCCTTTACTAAGTTATAAAACTAGATCTCTTTACTAACTTTATTAATAGAGGTTTAAATAAGGTAAGTTAGTCTAGATAAAATATATAGACTTAGTAGTAAAACTTATAAGCTTAATCTATATCTATAGTTTATAAAAAAGTAGTTAGCTCTATTTTACTATCTTATTCCTTACTTCTATAGTTATTATCTAAGAAGGAGAAGGTAGCTTCTATATAGTACTTTAGAGTAATCTCCTTAATAATATTAAGGAAGTTAGATACTTAAGTACTAGGACTTATTAAAAATAAAGTCTTAGCTTATATAGCCTCTTCTATAATCTCCTAGTAAGTAACTAACTACTTAGATAACTAAGATCTCTTAACTAAATAAAGATAGGTATTATATTACTAGAGAATATAATGCTATCTTATATAGTTATTAAGTTAAAACTCCTTTTATAATACTTTAAGAATTAATTAAGTATTAGGTTTATTAATAACTTTACTTAGGTAGATCTAGTTAATTAATATAGTAATATCCCTACTAAGCTTTACTAAGTTATCCCTAATATACTTATATTTCTCTAATTAGCTTTAATATTATAGTTTAGTAATTTAAGCTCTATTATTAAATAATAGGTTATTATTATCTAGAAAGATAAGACTAGGTGTTGGTTTCCTAGAATACTAGTATAGTAAAGAGAGGGGTTAGGTAGGGTATAATATTAGTTTAAGATATATATATTAAGAAGAGAGGTATCTAGAGAGTGGTTAGCATAAAGGAATAATATAGGCAGTTAACAGAGACAGGTTATATAATATTAGAGATTATATAACTGCTTACCTAACCAGATTATAGTTATTCTAGTACTAGGCTATAAATCCTAGTAGAGGCTAGGATCTAACCTACTAGGTGATATAGGTGATTATTCCTATACTAGCAGTCTTTTCTTTTATACTAGCACTTATCTAATAGGCCTATCTAAATATATAAATTAAATAATAAGTTAGATGTTATTAATAATACCTATTTAAAGCGAAAAACAGCTAGTTTAGCTAATTACCTAAATTCTTTTTAAATAGCCTAAAACTAGCCCTAAATAGCATAAATAGTGTAAATAGTGCAAATAGCGTAAATAGCTTAAATTAGCTATTATTCTAATATTCCCTCTACTATATAGGTTACCTATTCCTCTATTTAGATTATAAGGGTATTATTATTAATAAGGTAGCGCAGAGCCCTGTTAGGCTTTGCCTTTATTATAGTATTAGCTAGGTTATCTTTGCTATTTACCTATTAGATCTTAGAGAGCTTATAACACTTATATAACTAATAGAGAGCTATAATATTAATTATAAAGCGTTTTTCCTTTATAGTGCCTAGCTTTACTAAGCACTTATATAGTAAGTATAAGTCTATATATATTATAGTAGGTATAGAGTTAGTAATATCTAGCTTAGTAGTAACTTAGTATAGCGTTAAGGTGATTATAAAGGCTAGGTTAGTGCTAGTAACTATAGTATAGATCTCTGAGACTAATATGCTATAAGTAGCCTATTTACACTTTATAGAGCTATAATAGAAAATATTACTATAAATTATAAAAGTAGCATTATTTATTATTTTATTAGCTAGTATAATAATATAGTCTAACTATAATATAAGGTCCTAGTTATTAGTAAATAATCTATCTATAAATATAAATAATTTAGTAGTGGGCAGTAATAGCATAATAAAGGTTAGGCTATAATTAAGGTTATCTTTTAGCTACTAGAGGCGCTTATTAAGGATTATAATATTCTTATTAGTGGGATCCTAGTATTAGGTAGCAGTTAATAGGTTAAAATAAGCCTCTAGTTAGCAAATTAAGGCTATATAAGCCCCTCTAGTATACTATTTAATATACTATTACTTTGCTAGTATCTTTATAATATTCTAAGCCTTTTATATTAGGTTAATCTTAGTGCCTTAACCTTTCTAGTATAAAATAACTATTCTAGTAAGTGATAGGGAGATTATTCCACTATTAAAGGTAACTAGAATAGTAGTAGTAAGTTTCTCCTTATCTTTAGCTATAAGTTTAGCCTTTTAGAGCTTTTCTTCTTTAAGAGTTAAAAAAGAGGCAGTTAAAAGTCTAATAGTATTATCTATTTATATACTAATAATAGTAAAGTATAGGCTAGTATTATTAGTAATAAGGAGGTAAGAGTTAAAAGTAGAACTAGTTATCTATAACTTATTATAATAATAGGTATTATAGATAGCTTACTAATAAGTACTAGCTTTAGTGATACTATATTAGGGTTTAATAATCTTTATAATAGTATTAGAGAGATAGAGATTATAGATTTAGTTAGATAGGTAGATATAAATATCTTATATAAGGGTAGTTTATAACTAAATATATACTTAGATAATATCTCTAATTTAAATTAAATAATTAGAGCTAAGAGATAGTAAAATAGCTAATAGGAGTTAAATACTATAGTATTAGATTATTAGTAATTAGATTAAAATACTATACTTATTAGTATTATTTATACTATAAATAATAAGGCAGGACTTTTTAAATAGAGTAGTAGTCTTATTTTTAATCTTATTAACTATATAGAAATAAAAAAGATATCTATATTACTTAGAGGGGTTATAGATCTTAAATTTAAAAACTTTATATTTAAAGAGGATATTAATCTCCTTTTTATAGAATTTCTAAAAAGGAGAGCTATTAGTAATAAGTTTACTAGACTTATATAAGATAAGATAGAGTTTCTAATTTGCCTTCTCCTTTATTAATAAGAAGATTAATAGATTATTAACTTTTTACTTAAAAATATAAAAGAGATTAGTAATAATAGGGTTCTTTTAAAGTTATCCTCTATATTAGAGTAGGAGAGGGACTAGAGGAGTGCTTATAGGAGAAGTAGCTACTAGTTTAGAGTTAGTATTAGTAAGATTAGAGTTACTAGAATTATTAGAGTTATTATAGAAGGGTTTAATAGTAGTAGAGGGGAAGTCTTAGAGGCTATAGAAAAGCTAAATAGTAATTATTTTATTTAAAATAGTAATTAAATAGTAGGAACTCTACTATTTATCTTTTTTATAGTAGACTTATATTAATAATTATAGTAAAAAGTAGGTAACTTTATTTATACTTAGACTATTATAGATACCTAAAATATTAGTAATTTTATATTTAGTAGTCTCTTTATATAAATTATTTATAGTAGTATAGATTATTTTAGCTTTAGCTATAATATCTAGTAAGAGTATTAGGTTATTACTAATATATAGGTAAGTGTTAAAGATAAGGAGAATAGAGATAAAGCTATTAGAGCTAGTAATATTATTAATAGCTTTAACTACTATTTAGAGGGTAAGGTTAGACTTAGTATAGAGAACTTTTTACTAAATAATAGTATAGATATATTAAAGGGGTTTATAGTATTATTTAGTCTTACTAATATAATAGTAAGCTTTAATAGATATAACTTTAACTATAATAGCTATAGATTTAGTATTATTTTTAAAGGTTTTAGTAATAAAGTTTAAACTAGTATTTATAATAATATAATTAGATAGTTCTTAGTAAATATAAATCTAGTAAAAATAAAGAGTTTTCTAGGTAGTTTTTACTAAGAGATTAGATAAAAAGTAAGTAGTATTAAAGCTAATAGTAGTATTAATAATATATAGAGTTACTTTGCCTTTAAGGTATATAATATTATAGATAATCTTATAATTAAAGTTATAATTATCTTTTAGTGAGAATTTAAAGTATTAGAGTATTCTAGTATTTAATTAGTAGTATTAGCAGATCTTAGTTAGCTGCTTAATTATTATAGTTTAAATAGGATAATTAGTATAATAGAGAAGAGTAGCTAACTTAGTAATAGAGGGATAGCTAAATTAGTAGTAAAGGTGCTAAAGTTTAGTATCTATTAGATAGCTAGCTTAGATAAAAGTCTTCTTATTATTAAAAAGAAGCTAGGTATAGCCCTATTTATAAATAATAGGAGTAATAGTTTTGCTCTATAGCAAATAATTATAGAGGTTATTAAAATAGATATCTAAATAATTTATATTATTTAAGTAGAGGAGAAAAGAGGTATTAGATAGTATAATATAAAATACTATTTAACTAAATATAGTATTAACTATAATAGTGCTAAATAAGTTCTTATAAGGTCTATTACTAAAATATACTCTTACTTAGCTAGTATTAGCTTTATTTATCTTTATTAAGGAGTAAGAATATTATAAAGTAGTAACTTACTATTAGCTAGTAGTAGAGACTCTAGTAATACTTAAATCTAGTATAATATCCTAGAAAACTTTTTTAAAGTATCTACTATTAAGTATAAATAGCTATATAGGAGTAGAGGTTCTAGGCAAAATAAGCTATATTAGGGGTAAAAGGGATATAGAATTAGTAGCAGAGTTAAAGCCTATAACTATATAAAAGGCAGCTTAGTTTAGTAGTAAATTAGTTAACTTATTACTATTAACTATAAATATAGTATTAGTAATATAAGTAGTAAATTTATAGAGTAAACTAAGCTAAGATTTAATATCTTAGTAGTAATTTTATAAATACTACTTAGTATTACTATTAGTATCTAAATTAGTAATAGAGGGGTTTTAATTATTATTATTACCTTTAAAATTAAGTAGAAAGGTGTTAAAGTTATTCTTAGTTAGGTTTTAAGAATACTTAGACTTAAACTTATTAAACTTTTAGATATATTTATTAGCTAAGTGTTTCTATAAATAATAATTAAGCTTATAATAAATCTAGTAGTATCTGGGGCTGTTTTAGTAGTTATTATATATTAACTGATAATATAGGGGAGGTTTTTATTAGTTTAGCTAGTTTTAGTAAAATTTGCTATAATTAGAGCGATTTTAGTGGAAATTGCACTATTAGTTACTATTTTAGAAATATTAATCTATATATATTATATTAAACTTATTAGGGTTTTTAGAGGCTATAAATTAGATAGTAAGGCTTTAATTAAAGCAGAAAGCAGTGCTAATAGATAAATAGAGGGTATTATATAAGTCTTATAGGCTTATAGGGTATTTATAGAGAGCTAGTTTATACTTATAAACTTCCTAGTAGATATTATAGATCTTATATTATAGAAGAGTATTATTAATATTATACTTCCTGCTAAATATAGGTTTAATAGTAGAGAGGGTATTAAATAGAATTTTAAGGTTTTTAGTAATAGATTTTCTAGGATTCTTATATATAAGATTAGATAATATAGTATTATCTTATAGTTTCTTATTAGTAATATAAAACTCTTTAGTTTTAAAGTAATCCTTTAATTATTTAATAATCTTAGTATATAGAGATTAGAGGATCTAGTTTATAATATAATAAAAGTAATATTACTAGGTATTACCCTTTAATATTAGAGAGAAAGCTTTAGTATAGTATTATAGAGAAATACTAGCTTTAGTATAATAGTTTTTAAAAATAAGTAATTTAGACTCTAAAATATCTATCTTACTATTACTATACTTAAGATTTTTATTATTATAAAACTTTATAAGATCTAAAAGTTAGTATAAGAAAGGTTCTTTCTTAGATAGTATTATTTAGATATATAAAGGGGGATTCTAATTTTACTTAAAATAGGCTTAAGAGGTATTTTAAATATTTTAGAAGGGATTAGAGTTTAGAACTAAAGTAAGTCTATATAAGGGTTTAGCAGGTTTAGAGTTATTAATAGGGCTCTAATAGATAGGAGAAATAGGCACTATTAAGGCTTTTAGTAGCTATATAGGGGTAATTAGAGTTAAAATAGAGTTATTAATATCTTTAGTAATTTTAGTAAAGAATTTAAAGTCTTAGATATACTCTTTAATAAATAAGGGGTATTATAACTTAACTTTAGCAAAGTTATTATTAGTCTAGAAGTAGTAAGATAATTATTTAATAATATTAGTAAGGTTATTCTTTATTTAGTTAGAGTTAATAGTAATAAATATTTTATTAGTAATAAGAGCTTTATAGAGAGCTTTAGTAGTAAATAAGTCTATATAGTTAAAGACTTTAATAATATTCTAAAAGTCTTTTTTAAAGTAGGCTTATAGTTATAGGCTATAAGTACTCTACTTAGTATACTTTATAATATAGTAGGTAATATAGCTTATAATCTTTACTAGATTAGTCTCTTTAATATTAAAGTTTCTAATTTTACTATATATATTAGGGTTAATAATAGCTTTAAAATTATAAGAGATAGGAATAATAGAGTAACACTAAGATTAGATAGGGAAAATAGAGGAGGTATCTTTAAATATAGTAAGAAGGAGAAATAGTAATTACTTATAGAAGAATTTAAGTAGTAGACTTATATTAGTATCTTATATATAGGTATCTTTTCTAGGCTATAGCTTTAGGTATTAATCTATATATTAGATAACTTATAGTTACTTATACCCTTTAAAGAGTAGAAGAGTTTTAAGTATTAGATTTATAATTATACTTTAAATATAGATATCTTTTCTAAGCTATAGCTTTAGGTATTAATTTATTTATTAAGTAACTTATATTTATTTATACTCTTTTATAAATCTAGTATTTCCTTTTCTTAGATAGAGCTTTCTAGTTTAGGCTTTCTTTATAAGAGTACTTTCTAAAAAGGAAATACTTAGTACTTACTTTCTAAAAAGGGCTTTTTAAAAAGGAAATAAACTTAAAAGGGGTTTATTAGAGAGAGGAAAAGTTATTAGATATAGGAGGGGTTTATTAGTATATTTCTTAATCTTATTAACTCTTAGAGGAAATACTCTAATAAGGGGATTATCTCTTCTTCTTATATATACTTATTTTTAACTCTTATAAGGAGATTCTTAGATTATTTAGTTAAAATAGGAGAGAGGAAGAAAAAGGAGGAAAATTTAGGGTTATAATAATATTATTAACTAATCTAGTAGTTTCTAATAAAAACTTAGTATATATCTTTTTGCTCTAGAAAAATAGATATTACTAGCTATAAGGCTAATTAAAATAGATCTACTAGACTTTTACTATTAGTAGAGTAACTACTAGCTAAAAGCTTTTTTACTACTTACTATAATTTAGATATAATTAATATAAGGTTTAAATAGAGAGACTAAAATATCTTAGAAGTAGTAAATATAGAAGAGAAGCTATTAAGATATAAAGAAGAGAGAGTTATAGTGAGGATAAAGAGTTATTTAAAGTAAGAGAGGGAAAATAGAGAGAAATAAGGTAAAAGTAGGTAGTGGGTAGGATTAGCAGCTTAAAATTAGAGAGTTTAGTTTAAGTAATTATAAATAAACTAAATTAGATAGTTATTACTAAAAGTGAGGCTATAATATTCTAAATATCTTAGAATAGGTAAAATAAAGTTATAAAGTTATATAATTAATATAATCTTATTATAATTATAACTTTAGTAAAAAGATTATAGTAAGACTTTTTAGCAGGTTATTAAGGGCTTACTACTACTCTTCTATAATAGATAGTTAGGGCTTACTGCTAATTAACAGGTTATTACTATTATTATTATAAATAAGAGGTTAAAGTAAAGGGATTTAGTAGTAAGAGAAGAGAAAAAAAGAGAGAGAGAGTAGTAAGGTTAGTAAGTAGTATAGGTAGGTACTAAATATATTAGAATATATTAAAATATACTAAATTTACTAAAAAGACTTATAGAGGGTTAAAATTAGTAAAACTTATAATTCTAAGGTTAAATAGAGGGGGAGGAGGGTTTTTAGAGGCTTTAGAGGCTCTAAAAGAGTGAAATTATTAGTAATATTATATAGTAGAAGGGGTAGAGTTTTAGCAGAGCTAAAATTATTAGTAATATAGTATAGTTAGAGGGATAGGGTTTTAGCAGGGCTGAAATTATTAGTAGTATTATAGAGTGGGAAGGATAGAGGTTTTAGCAGAGCTATAAGAAGTAGAAGGGGCTAAAAGAGAGTAGATATAAGGGGGAAAATATATAATTTTACTATATAATAAAGGATTATAATTATTAATTATAGTAGTAAGGGTAAAGTTATTATAGGGTAGTTTATAGTTATTAATAATAGTGAGGAATCTAAAACTTTATCTATAATATTAGTAATAACTTTAGAGATTATAGATTAACTATAGAGACTAAACACTTAGTATTTAAAGCTAGTCTCTCTATTAGTATAATAATCTAAATAAGAGAAGGCCTAGAACTATCTAAGTAGCAAATAATTATTAAATAGAGGTTTAGAAGATAGAAGTAGAAGCTATATATTTAGCTACTAAATTTAAAGTCTCTGTTAGCTAATATTTAAAATCTAAGAAGTAGGATTATTAAGATAAGAAAAATATCTCTTTAGTTATTTATATAACCTTACTAATTTATAGTTATAAATAATATAATAGTAAGGTTATTTATTATAATTATAGGTAGTATAATAGTAAAGTTAACTACTAATTAGTATTAGTTTTTTAAAATACTAATATAATAAAGAGAGGGGTTAGATAGGGTATAATATTAGTTTAAGATATATATATTAAGAAGAGAGGTATCTAGAGAGTAGTTAGTATAAAGGAATAATATAGGCAGTTAATAGAGGCAGGTTATATAATATTAGAGGTTATATAACTGCTTACCTAACTGGATTATAGTTATTCTAGTACTAGGCTGTGAATCCTGGTAGAGGCTAGGATCTAACCTACTGGGCGATATAGGCGATTATTCCCACACTAGGCTTATTATTAATAATAGTCTTATCTAGATTAGCATAATCTTTAACTCTATATTAGTTAGTAGTTAATATAATATAGTTATACTATTTAACCTAGTTATTATTACTTTATAAGTAAGGGGTATTAATATTTATATTATCTAAGCTTATTTTAAACTCTTATTATTTATTAGATTTAGTTTAGTTTATATAAGGGATTTATTATTAATAAGGAGGGGACTTATTCTTGCTTTTTCTCTAATAATAGATAATTTATTTAATAATATTAGATTTAGGGAAGCCTAGCTAATTTCTTTAAACTTCCCTAGCTTATTATTTCTTTTAATATAATTACTAGCTATATTACTTAGCTAAATTAGATACTAGGGTTATAATAACCTTAATTATAAAATTCTGACTTGCTTTACTAATTAATAGCTATTATATATTATTAAAAAACAACTATAGAATTAAAATACTTATTACTAGAAATTAACTAGGCTTATAACTATTAAGTAATAGTATAGCTAGTAATTATTATATATAATTTAATATATTAATATATATATATATATATAACTAACTAAGGAGCTAAATTAGCGCCTATATATAAAAATTTAGTGCTGATATAGATCTAATATAAATAACCTATATTTAGGTATAAATTTATATCCCAGAATATCTAACCTGTGCACACCTCGCTTATAGTAATGTGTGGGTCTAATATAAACTAATAGGAGTGGCTATATAGCAGAACATAATATATACTGCAGCACTTAGCTAATAGGTGAGCTTAACCTTAGATAGCTAAACTAACCTAATATCCCTACTTGCTAATATACTAATCTTAGCTCCTAAATATATTAGAAGGTTACCTTTTAATAATCCCTAAATCCCAGAAACAGTAAGCTGATTCCAGTTAACTGAATCTTAGGAGTAAATCACTATTAGATACCCAGTCCTAGGATCTGTAATCTGTAAGCTGCCCCCTAATAGCATATACTAAATCCTAGGAATAGTTAACTATACCTTCTTTTCCCACTCAAAATCCTAAATTAGTAAGCTATTTCTTCAATCCTGGGAATAGTCAACTAGCCTTCGCCTCACCTTACCTCCCTCCTCGCAGATCCTGCATCCTGGCAGTTTATCTCGCGTCCTAGTATTCAGGTGTTGCGCTATTCCTAGGACTTATGCCAGACATTGCCTAGGATTCAAGGCCTGCCAAGGTTTGCTATTCCCAGTAACAAAGACTTAGCCACTATGTCGCTCAGGTGCGGCCAGATCACCCGCCGCCTTAAGGTGGCATGAGGAGCGCGAGCAAGTTGAGCAGGGTGAGTTGGTACGGGATCTTAACTCACGGGCTACGGCATGTTAGTATCTGTTACTAAGAAGATATTTACAGTTAACAGTTGGACAGTGTATGTATATTAGTGGCTTGTATTAGTATGTTTCAGGCTACCCTCCCTCCTCTAACCTATCCATCCATCCATCCATCCATCCATAATATCTATAAGAACGTTTTGATATTGTCGGAAAGGGACGGGCTGTAGAGTGGAAATCTGAGATATCGAAAGGTGTTTTCAATGTTAATAAGTCGCCAAGATTGTCTACCTTAGTTTATTATCAAACTTGGTAATAAACTCTACTTTTGCTTATTATAACTAGAGCAGTAATTGATTTCAAACTGTCAGACCGTCACCCTCTATTTCTTTCACATTGAAGTTTAATAATTCTGTCGTTTTATCTCAGAGATAGACTCATACTGCCGTTCTAGCTGTACATAACGTTTTCCTCGTCTAAGCTTCCTGGCATATTAAGACACTCATATGTGTATCCGCAAATATACCGATATGGTCTATAGGAGATAGATGACCATAATACTGGTCATCTTTCCGTCCTTCCCAAAATATCTCACCTTGGCAGGTTACCATACTTACAAAGCTCCAAGCATCCATAGCATAGCTTGTATCTTCCATCTTGATATCACTATGATCTACAGCTGCAAAGTTGAACCCGTTCCCGTAAAAGATCTCCCATGTAGGCCTGTTAGGTTTCAACGTTGCGCCGTATTGAATGAGATAGAGATCGGCAAGTAGTTCGCCTTCGATTACCCACTCGAGGAGTGTAAGAAAGGACCCCCGGGGACCCGGTTCGTCTATCATAGTACCAATATGGTCCTTTTCCGGATCGAACATCCAGGATGCGTCATATTCGAACGCAATTGATATACAGCATCTGTCTATATGGAACGGAATATTGATATTGAGATCCCGCAGAGGATTAAGATATTCCGAACTGAGGGTCTCTGTATCTTGAAGCTGTATACAAATGAGATCGTATTCCGGAAGTAGACCAAAGGTTATATCTTTTTGAACATGTCGTATCTGGATAGTACCGTAATATGTCGGATTTTGGGTTTTATATCGTCTCATGATTTGTTTGGTGACGACAGTTCTCGATTCCTTACAGGCTGTCCACATACCAAAGTCGAAGAAGTATGTTGAAGGATTATCTTCTTTCCAAGGTAGTTTCGATTTCTCTGGAAATGAGGGAAATGTTGTGAAGAGGTCGTCTTTTGCGTCTCGTTGTAATGTAAAAAAGTGAACTCCTGGATACTCGGGATCCGTGGGCCGAACTGCCATCTCCCAGGCGCATATTCTCAGCTCGAGTGGCAGCCTTGAGAAGGCATGAAAGGTTTTGTTCATGGTTTGTTGTGGGTGGTGGGTGCTAGGAGCGAGAGGAAGACTGCAAGAGGGAGTATAAATAGCAGACGCAGCCCCTTAAGTACAAGTGTGCGCAGTGCCCTGCCCTAGGAGGCGAAACCCTTCCAGGTTCAACCATATGACCCAGTGCGATTTATTCTAGTTCAATAATCCCAATTATCATACTTTGAGTATGAGATCACTCCTGAAGTCATTGTGCGAGAAACCCAATTCTATGGAGCTGGCTAGGCAGCTGCCGTCTATCTATGTGACTAAGAAGCCCTTCTAAAGTCCCATAAGACCCCGATGGATTATGTGTCATCCCCACTCTGGATAACAAGGTCCTCCCTCAGCATTTCTGGCACAGGGCATCTAATCGTGAAGGCCCCGTCAAACCCTCCAAAAACGCCATCCAAGAGTGAGGCCCTGTTTAGACTAAACATAGACCTGGTTAAAACATGAGACTGGGAGAAGCGCACTGACTCCTGAGGTACCAGTATTCACAAGGTAGTAGATATCTGTGTATAACTCCTAGTTTCTACCTAGTTAGTTTACATCCTCTACAACATCATTTTGAACCTGGACGGGCCACACCCCCTTCAAGGTACTCGTGCGTCTTGGAACATAATCACTCCTCGTCTATGCCCCGTGGAATCGCCTCGATCCTATCGTAGCAAGCGAACTACGAAGCACAGAAAACAGCAGCACCTTGGTCCCACAGAATTTAATCGCAAATTGTGGTACTGCGGAGGATTTGGTCTCCCATGGGTCCTGTAATCCAGGAAGACCTTGAAAAGACAGGAGCCATGCTGGCTTTGGGATTCACCAATTAGCCATCGTCGAGATATTCTTGTCACTGCTGCGGCCCATGTTCGAACGAATCTATGTTCTTTTTTTTTTTTTCCCTCTGTCTGTCTCCAGCCGTCACATTCCCACGCTTCCTCCTTCTGTTTGGATTCGATACACCCTTAGCCACCGATTTGTTATACCTCCCAAATAAGGAGATGACGGTGCCGTAAACCTCAAAGCCTGTCGCGCTCAAGGACCAGCCCCAACACTCTGATATACTGCCTTGTCGAGAGCTTGCCGTGCCGTTCTTTCCGGCGAGGCGCAACTGTCCTTGCAAACTGTCACAGCCTTAACTTGAGCCTGGCCAGGGCTGCCTGAAATATGACATATTCAGGCAGCGCTGAGCCGCAAGGGTGCGCCACTCTCTGAACACGTCATCTTTTTGAGTTGAACCTGAGGTCAACCATTGTCGAGTCTTAAGAGGGTGGTTGCGGGCAACGAAATCGGATCCTACAACCTCCACGTGGTGTTGCCTGGGAACCTAGCCTTAAAGGTGGCTAGAGCCAGTGTAGGGGCCTGGTAAGCATTCCAAATATATGACTGTCTTCTCCTCCGACTTATCGTATCTGAGCCGTCACAAAAGACCGGCCACGGCTAGTCCTACCTATCGGCGGGACCGGACGTCTCGAACGCTTCCTACCTCGACGTCACTTTCCCCTTCGTGAGTGCGCTGTCCTATTACCCGATCGATACTAGGTTACGTTTTGATGTTGTCTCCTTCCTCGTATGCTGGGGACTTAAAAGGAATCATGCTGGAGAGGAACAACAAAGGAGCAGTCAAGCATAGTCTGTATCATTTGAACTTGGTTAATTTGTTATGTTGAAGTTGATTAGTGCTAAGCGCTTGATGTGGTAGTATTCAGACTATACATAATAAGGACCCCTTCTCCCACTCTGCGTATCCACGGGCTTCTAAGAATTGAAAGCAAAGTCTACCAGACCTTACAGACTTAATACCAACATGCCCAGTCCTGCCCGCCGTAGTCTTTTCCGCACCAATAGACTAAATTACCCGAAGGACTGACTAAACAAGATTCCAGGCTCCATGATGGATGAGGAAGAGTCTCCCTTGAAATCACTGTCGGTGGTGTTAATAGACGTTGAGAGATCTAATTTACGGCTTAGAGATATAATCGTCATACATATATAGATGACAGAATGGGGGGGGGGGTTGTTCAAGAGGAAGTGATGGTGAGATATTTTCTATCAGTGATCATTTTGGTTTTTGTTTCCTATTTTATGGACTTTAAGATATGCGAATACTGTTTCTGGGGTCTAGGATTCTGCTGGTAGTTAGTGACCAGTTGGTGCACTAATACGCCAACGTGCTCACAATTCGCCGCTCACCCTGCTCACCCTCCGCTCACCCTCCGCTCACCCAAGGCATCATTTTGCTAGATTAAAGCAGAAACGCCAAGGCGAGCTGCTGGTTGAGGTGATCCCACTTGAACAGCAGAGTGAGCTGCCACTATAAGTTCCAGGAAGAGAGGGCCGGACCCTAGCCTCCAAGGAATACCAGACACCATTCCTAGGAATAGTAGTCTAACACCCAATCCCACACTGTCAAACGAGCCGACTGCACTTGAACGATGGAGTGGTGCCACTGAGTAAACAATCAAGCTGAAGGAAGTCTCATTTTGTGCGGTCTTCAGTCTGGTGCCTTTGAGATGAATTTTCAAAGCCAGGAAGTTTTACAGATTGACAAGGCGACGTCTTTTTATATCCTATTTGAGATCACGCAATGAGTTGTTTACAGTCAATTCGCATGGGGACCCAGAGGCTTGGCTTTCTCGTGTTTCTCAATTGTTAATCCTCATTAGGTAAGTCAACAGGGATAAATGCCTGGGAAGTTGACCGAATATTACCCCGTCGGTAGGTTTCACTCTAGACTTTCAACCGGTCAGGAATGATTGTCTTCTTTGCCTAACCGTGAAAATGCGATGGACATCTGTACACTGACTCTGTATGCAACACCTGCGATCACCAAGTGGCAGCATCAACAGTAACGTTATCGATGTTGGCATGTTGCTCGTGCCCAGGAACACGCCGAAGTGAGTTTGTGGGGTCCACGAATTGAAATCGTTGAAGATGGCGGTGGCGTACATCTCCTAGATATCATTCATGGTACACAACCACACGGACAATAGTCCCAAAAAGGAGTTGTCAACTCCTAAGAGGCAGTCCTATTCATGACCACTCCAGAAGGATCCCGCGTGACTTCGTCACCCCACTGTGCCTCCCAGCCGTTTTCAGCGAGGTATCTCTTCCATGCCTCATCGTCGTCATTCAGACGACGAGATACGTCAGGAATAACAAATAAGGCGATGAGTGCACCTAGCACAGCGAAGCCAGAACCGATCAGAAACGCCACTTGGTTGCCTTTGGAAGGATCGTCCGTGTAGGAATTGAGAATGGCAGTGAAAACCTTGTAGTATCAGCACCGAAGTCGGTTGATATCAACGCAGAAAAGACCGCGAGCTTACCTGAGTCCCAATAGCTGCGCCGGCTTTAGAGAAGGCTGAGATAAAGCCCATCATTTGACCTCTGATAGAAGTTGGAAAGCACTCAGAGGCAGTCAGAACAACGGTGCTGCGAATCGTGTTAGTGATTCTGACCGCAGCAGAGTGAATTCGGTCACTTGCCTTCCGGGTCCAACTTCTCCCAGTGTCAAGAAAATGCCATATAACACAACAAATAACGGGAACACCTTCTGAATTGGGAACATGGCCCCTCCGAGAACGAAACCCAAGGTTGCTTGGAGGGTAAATCCCAACGCCATAGTCTGGCGTCTGCCTATCTTGTCGGAGAGATATCCACCGATGAACTGAGAGATCCATCAGCCAGGGTCCATGAGAACATCATAAGAATTGCATTACCGGTCCGGGAATATAAAAGCAGTTGATAACAACTCCCCATCCAAGCGTTTTCACAAGGCTGTCGCCAGCATTCGCCCTAGACATGATGGTTGAACTGAAGATCCCAAAAGGAATGCTGATCCAGTTATACAAGAACCATGTGGAAGCAGACCCAATGAGGGGTCTCCAATATCTTTTCAGCGCCAACCAGTATGGGGTTCGCTGTTTGCGCATTGCTGATTTGCGATAAGCTGTGGAAACAGCCATGCGCATACGGAACCAAAAGATGAGAAGGGGAGGCGCCATTCCCAGGGCAAAGGAAGTTCGCCACACAATATCATACTTGGAGACTTCTTGTTTGACACATAGCAAAAGCAACAAGGGCACTAGCGCTCCCCATATGTAGCCCAGACTGCTGGAAAGATCTGCAAGCATGGCAAACATGAAGCCACGTCTTTTGCGGTATTTCGCGTCTTCGTCGGTAGCTTCAGCAGCACCGGCACCAGAAACCGGGTATTCGCCTCCAGCTCCCACGCCAGCAATGCCACGGGCGATGATGAGCATCCAGAACATGCCTGTGGGCGAGGTTCCGCTTGCTGCGGTAGATAGCGTAATACCGAGAACCAGCAACAATGTCGTGGCCACAGCACCAGTTTTTCGGCCCAGCTGATCAACGACAACACCAAACAGCAACATGCCGACAATCATGCCAATCAAAAAAGCGTTCGAGAGGCGTTGATAGATAGTGGAGGTCAATTCCTCGGGGTAAAGAATCGCAAGAAGCAACTCAACATTGCCAATCACGGCAGCATTGCTACGCACACAGTGGTCAGTCACGACAGGCCGAAAACAAAGCAAAGTACGGCAAGAGAGTGTCAGGTGTAATCATACTATCCATCAGAACCAATCGCCAGCCCTGAGAAGAGGACCATGAGCCAAACAGACACAGTACTGTAGTGCGTCTTTTCAGGCTCTTCGGCCATAATGTCGACTTCACCTTCGTTTTCGACATTGCTGAGATTTTTCTTGTTCCCGATGCCAATTTTATCATCCCCAGCTTCAGGGCCAACATTTATGGCCGACATGGTGATGTTTTGAATCGAACTGGCCGTCCTCATACCATGCCACAAGTTTGAATAGAGAGCACCAAAGACTGAGCTTGCTTGAGGGGAAAAAGGAAAGGCGACAGGTAGCAGTCGTTTACCCACGGCGGGCCGCTCATTTTATTCGTTAGTGCGGTTGGATGCTGTCTAGGCCTCCGACCCGGGTTTCTTAGATCTTGTCGTCCGGTTCGGCGATGTAACCCGAGGAAAACTCGCCTGCGTTATCAACACCCATGTCAACGATATGAGCAGTCGCCTCAAGCGTTGGTACCTGCTGCTTGGCTGGCATGACTTGTGTGGGGAGCATTCCAAAGCAAGGAATTGATCTGCGGCTGCTGCAGCCCGGAGAGGGGTCGGCGGGCGAGGTCGGACTGCCTCCGACGAGGCACCCCCCGACTTCCGATTTCTCGGCAATTGACTCTCTCATCTCTTCACTTGCCACCCATCTTTTTTGCATGCACATCAGATTGAACCAAGAATCACAATCTTGCATACCACCTTTGCACCAATTGTTTAATGTGCTGCAGTCGAGTCTGATGACGGGTGCAGAGAAGACTTCGAGAGACGCGCCCGGGGCTCCGGCCCGGCTGCCGCAGCCGAGCGCACGCCGCGCCCGACTGCTTCCTCTCATCGTGACTTCTGTCTTTCTCCTCGTTACGAGTTTCTACTCATCGTCGGTATTTTATTTCAATCAGCCCACCAAGTTTCAAAAAGTTCAACAATGCGCCATCGACAATCTAAAGTCCGACCTGTCATTTCTGGATTCCGCTGTGCCCATAACCGCAGCCGAGTTTATCGAGCGGCGAGATCGTCTCGCGAAAGCTCTGGCAGCATCGAACGTTGACGCGTTTGCTCTCGAGCCCGGATACACCTTCCAGTGAGTCTACCCGACTCACCATCTTCTCTACATGAGGATCTCACGCCTAGCAAGGTACTATGGCAATATCTCTCAGGTCGATTGGGAACCCTGGGAGCCTGAGGAACGGCCCTTCCTTATGCTGGTCTTGCCGGAAACTTCACCCTCGGGGGAAATCACAGGCAAGACTGCATTCTTGTCGCCCCATTTTGAGGAGGGTCGTGTCCGCATGCTTGGCATTCCTTCAAGGGATGAAGATCTCGACATTGTGATTTGGGAGGAGCACTGGAACCCCTACGACACGCTGCTCAAGTCGCGCCTATTCAACGGTCAAACGGCCAAGATCATGGTAGACGAAGAGATGCGCGACTTTATCGTCCGCGGCCTAGATTCTGTCGGCTTTGAGACCGTCGGCCTAAACCCCGAAGTGGAGCTCGTGAGACAACAGAAAAGTCCCGCCGAAGTGGAGCTTCTCCGCGCCGTAAACACCGGAACTGTTGTTGCCGTCAGGGCCATGCGGCCATGTCTGGTTCCCGGCCTCACCGAAAACGAGGTCACAGACATTCTGAACAGTGCACTTCTCTCTATCGATTTTTCGCTGTTTTTCAACATTGTATTGTTTGAGGAACACGGAGCATTGCCGCATGGTGGCTTCGTCACCGGGTGGAAAAAGCTTACCCCTGAGAGCATGGTTGTCATAGATGTCGGCGCCCATTACTTGGGCTACAGCTCAGATATTTGCCGCAGCTTCTTCATCGATCCACCAAGAACGCGATGCAACAGTGCCATTGGCAAGTTTCTGGCGTGGTTTGGGAAGTCATCTCCTATGGCACAGGCTCTGGCGGTGGAATCTGAGCTTCGCGCCGAGAAATTCAAGGTCTGGGACATCGTTTTGGATGCTCAGACTGCGGCTGCCTCGGCTTTCAAGCCTAACAATACGGCTGCCAGCGTGGACATTGCCGCCCGCCAAGTCATTGAAGACGCAGGCTATGGGTATGGCTTTACTCATCGCCTGGGCCACGGTATCGGTATCAAAGGTTCGTACCAATCCTTCAAAGTTCAAGAATAACTGCTGAAATTCAACAGCGCACGAGTCCCCATATTTGAACAAGTGGAACAAAGATGTGCTGCTTCAACCAGGCATGACGTTCACGAATGAGCCGGGCATCTATCTTGAGAATAGGTTTGGCGTGCGACACGAGGATATCTACCTGGTTAAGGAGTCGGGAGAAGCAGAACTCCTCACTGGCCGGAGAGCACGAGGCCCTTATGATCCATGATCTGTGTATGCCGTAAAGACCTAAGGGATACATTTGGCCGCCCTTGGATGGGGTGAAGTAGGTATTTCTCAACCACATCCAAGACCTGAAGGCCACCGCCGATGTCTTACCTGGAATGCAAAATATCACCTCGGTGGAAGCTGCCACTTGTTTTGGCTAGCAATATCAACATCGGACTCAGTGCGATTACTTTGCTCCACTGGATTAAAATCACACTTTGCTCATCACCTTCAACGCCCTTTAGGGCAATGTCTTCCTCAAGTATTGTACAGACCGAGATTACTTTGATCTCTGGAATCTTGTTGTATCAGAAATGGTCGTCTATGTCGGGATGATGGAAACAATAAAGTGCGGCTTTAATGTCTGCTCTTTTCTTCTCGCTAATGTTCACCGAATTGGCCCAGCAGAGTCACACGCGACATTTGCATTTCATTGCGAAATGCCATTCTGTGAGGAGCAGGCCAGCAGAAGTGATTAGACCCCCTAGCATCACTGAAGCTTGGTGATGCATGCCGTTGGTTGTCTTTAGACAAAACGATATCAGAAACGTACATCTGATGAAACTCTACTACTGGTATGTTCCGTGCAGTTTGCTTGCCCCGTATTGTGATTTTCAGGGTAATAAGCCGCAAAGTGATACTCATCAGAGTAATACGAAGATCAACCCCAGGAACGAGGGCTGTCAGATATGTTTTCCTCGCCCGCTGGTACGTCCCAGATCTTCATGGTGCCATCTTCGGATGCTGAAACGAGTCTATGAAAAATGGGGAGAAGGAAATTGAGTTGATGGCGATGACATGGCCTTCGACTTTCCATGTAAGGGCGCTCGTCATCGTGTTCCAGACGCAGATATGCGTGTCGAAGGTTGCTGCCAGCAGCTGCCTATCAGCTATGAAGGACATGGACCCGTCAGTGAATGGGCGCTCGTTTTCGATGTCGTGCTTGAAGTTCCGTATCAGCTGGCTAGGCTTTGTGTCCCAAACATGATGGCGAGATGCGACCCACTCCTCATGGCTGACCATGCTATACCACGTAAGGGAGTTGGTCTCCGGTAAAGGATTTCTTACACTTCCCACTCGACGTGTTCCAGACTCTGATCTTACCATTTCCAGAGCCTGCAGCAAGCCATTGCCCGTCTGTAATCAAGGCCGAGAGAACTCCCTGATCGCCATCTGCGTGGAGAGTTCGAAAACGACTTTTTTTTTCTTTGCATTCCAAACTCCAATGGGTTTGTGCTTCTCGTGCGGAAGAACAAATTCGATTACGCGAATATCCGAAGAGGCGGCTATGTCTTTTTGGTGAATTCAGTGATGTATGCATTTGCACTGAGCCCATAGACGCAATCTCCGGTCGCCCTGCCCCAAGTTTGGACAGTTCCGTTATAATAGGGTCCTGGAACACATGAGTTAACTGTCAGCGGAGAAGCCGACCCACCTACTCCTTGCATCCAAAAGGCAGCTCCATATTCGTCAGGCTTTATGACCTCGCTGTGGCCCTTGAGCGTACTCTTCATCATGAGTTGCCATCGGCGTCCGACCATCTCGAGGCTTCAAATTCCCCTCAGAGATATCAACAATAAACCGCTCCACAGTCTCCGCGTTGGTCTTTCCGCTGTGTAGAAAAGCTTGACCAGTTTGCGGGTTCTGCAGCGCCAGGCCCTCCAAAACATCTCTTGAAAGTCCAAGGCCGGCGAGCATGTCCGGGTACTGGAAGAGTCCACTGTAACAAAGTTGAGATATTCGTGGAAGCTCTTGGCAGGCGGTCTAGTCTCAGAAACGTACTCGTCACGTCGCTTGTCGTCGGCCGTGAAGAAGTACACCAGAGACTTGCCAGCCTGTATGCAAATGAGAGACTGCCCAAGATTGAAGGATGTTCCAGACGACATGTGTACTTACCCTCAAGTAATCCGCCTCGTTTCTCTGGGTTAACTAAGCAATAATCGGCTTCGTGCATCTATAGACGAGGGTCTATAGAGCGTCAACCGAGGAAAGGTCATTTGCTTTGAACTGAAGGTCGTCAAAACTGTTATAGCAGCTGACGCTGGACGGTGGTTCCGACGTGATACTGAGCCCGAACGAGAAGCGATCGCGATAGTGCTTAGCCAGATTCTGGAATCGCACATGCAGACTCTCGTCATCCTGTGCCAAGCGAGCCACGAATACGATGTCGTATCCTTTGTAGAAGTTCTCCACGGGGTCCTCTTTGAGTTCGGCAACTTCTGGCCGCTTCATTCTTGCGCGAAGCTCATGATGCTGGGTTTGTGAGCGAGTGATATTCCTATTTATATCTGCACTCAACACCCACTCTTTTGCTTTGCGGGGTCAGCAATATCTCTGTATTGTACCTTCTTAACGATATAAACGAATGGATGGGAAAGAAGACACATCGACATCGTCGCAGAGCTTGCGGTCTTGGACGCAATTTACCGAGATGGCATTGGGGTATTCTTGTTCAACAGCTGTCCAGTCAGGCTCGGATCTCGTGCTTCCCATAGTGTCAGGAACCCGGATCAGGACATATCATGCTGTGGACGAATCTTACTCCGGTCAATAAAATGATGTCCACGAACAACTGCACAAGGTTAAAAGATATGTCGTGCTCTCACCAACTCTCCGATAACGAACTTACAAGGATTCAGGGCGTCCTCATTTTGCGCAAGAGATTCTCGAAAGTCGCTCTCCGTAGCATGTTTCCAGCGGAATCCATGATTAGCTGCGGCAAATGCCAGAACAGCACGGCGCAGAAACATTTTTGGGGGTTTGAAATTATGAATACCTGCGAGACGATGAAAAGGACCGGTTCAGGGGATTTACCCCAGTGGATTGGGGGCTGACGGCCCATAATCGCGTCGTTCTCGCCCACCAAGCCACCCAGATCAGACAAGGAAGCCCCTGAAATAGACGCCAAACCCCTCGAAAGGTTAACAGTGAGGTGTAGCCTGTCAGCGCTCCTCCTAAAACAAAACGGGTTTCAAGAGCTCTTTCATCGGGTCCATCATCCGAGTAGGATTTTTCTTGGTTCTAACTCATAGAGGCGACTGTTCTTGAAGCTTGAACCAAGATTCTCGACGTTCTGCTCTAAAGCGTTTTCTTTACATACCTTAGTCATGAGCAAGATGAGGTTTATCACAACCGCATCGCTGGCACTCGCAGCAACATGGGCTCTGCCGGCGGCAGGGCAGGATCAGAAGCCGTTATCCGGCTATGAATGCTCCCATCCCCCATACAAAGTTCTCATGGTTTCCAAGTCCCCGCTCGTCATTTACATTTCGGATTTCATCACAGCAGTCGAGAGAGAACACCTTTTAGAACTGGGGTAAGTACCTTAGGCGGTGCGGCCCGACTTGTCTCGTTTGGAATTGACCGGCGGTTCAGAAGCGGGACCTTTACGCCCTCAGGTGTCATCGACACAGACGGCAGCCAAACCACTCATCAAGCGCGCATTTCACAAAGTACGAGTCTATGGAGAGATGATGTAGTCCGTTGCATCGAGGACCGGGCAATCGCGTTTCAAGGTTACAACGTCCCCAAGAACCACATGGAACCTCTCCAGCTGGTCAGATACGGCAAAGGGCAGCGCTACCACTTCCACACCGACTGGTTCACGGATCCTAAGCATACCGCGGCTTCTCAAGGCGGCAACCGGATCTCTTCCTTCTTTGGCTATGTTTCTGCAGTCAATGTCACTGGCGGAGGGACCAACTTTCCCTTGCTTGACGCGCCTCGAGACGAGCGATGGTGTGAGTTTATTGACTGCGACGAGCCGTGGGAAAACGGAGTAACGTTTCGTCCCATTGAGGGCAACTTCGTCTATTGGGAAAACCTGCATTGGGACGGCAGCGGCGACCAGCGCAACTTGCATGCCGGGCTGCCTGTTACGAGCGGACAAAAAGTCGGGATGAATATTTGGACGAGGCAAGCTCCGCTGAGTAAAGAGCTCCGAGGAGATGACTAGTCCAGTACTCCCAAGATCGTCAAGCCTTTTGATGTTGGCTACCAATATGGGATCAGAAAGGAGTAATAAATTTGACAGTAGGGAGCTAAGCTGATTTTACGCATGGTTCTTAGCTTCGGTGCGTTAATGCCTCGTAGTTTACTGGATGAAATCCTAACGACATTGCGCTGGTGTGACAACGGTGATGCGACAACCGTGCATGGAATGAATGCCTACATGTGACCAAATAGCCTGTCCCAGTAGTCCCAATTGAACTTACAATATTGAGATCTGTTATCTTTCCATGATTTACTGCTTCTGGTGCAATTGACATCCGCTCGCTAATGAGTTTGTTTCGATCTTCACGTAGGTTTCAACTCTGGCAAACACGTCGATCGACGTACCTGTTGTTGTGATCTATCCTTTTGATAGCTTCGTTCAAGATAAGAGCCTCATTCTAGAAGTGAGGAGTTTCGAGTATTGGCGCCTCCTCGTTGCGTATTTCGACAGGGCGTTATTCGCAGCAGGACTTGATTGTCCTGGTCTCCAATCTACCTTATGCTACGGGGCTGGTTCACGAAGACTCAACTTCATCGTCCTAATTCCAGGAACAGTTGAGATCAAGCCCTTAGTGGCACACAAGTGACAAATCCCAACATGGATGTAAAAAGCCGTCTCGAGCTGCGGATGTCGAGAACCACTTGAAAATTCGAACTTCTTTGCCCGCATTAGTTTGGCGAAGACTCCTTGACCAGCCTCACTCATGTAGTGCGTAAACCTGATGTGTAGACCAGGAAAGCCTCGTAATAAGGTGATTGTGCTGTCATGTTTGATAGCGATGGCTCTTATTCAGATGACGATAGTACAGTCAATGCCTGCCGGATGATGGGGCTCTGCATCTTCCCTCGTTATAAACATTGGACGAGCGTCGCGACTCGAGATGCGTCGCTTTCCGACTTTAAATGACATGCAACGCAGGGTCACCAATAAAAGACATAGCGGGATTGCAAACTTTGCAACAGATGCGCGCCCTAGTGAAAATAGTACATCAACACCCGTATGCTCGGGGCGAGACGAAATCTGAGGCCGACCGGCGGGGTTGGTGATGAAGTCAATTAGAGTGAAAAAGTCCTGCTAATATCTCGGCTTTCCATCGGGTGGATCGGCCGTCG
This sequence comes from Colletotrichum neosansevieriae, assembly GCA_036785495.1. Lineage (NCBI taxonomy): Eukaryota > Fungi > Ascomycota > Sordariomycetes > Glomerellales > Glomerellaceae > Colletotrichum > Colletotrichum neosansevieriae. The sequence continues at coordinate 110,222 of JAVHLV010000052.1, read as the reverse complement.
AGATTAATCATTGAGGTCGCAGTGAGGCCGACTGCAAAAGACCAGGATACTGGGGGTTGAGTCGGCCGCGGATCCTGCCCTCTACGGGGACATGGGACGGTGAGATAAGGGACGCAGTAAAAGTGAGGAATTAAGGATATGTAAATACTTCAGCAGCTGAAAGACGAAAGACGGCGAGAAGACAACCAAATACAGGGCCCAATTGTATCTGGTCTAGCGTGTAGAGCAGGTGTTGTCAGATGTCAGCTCACAGCTTATTCATGTCTCGCGTGCAGCTTAAGAGATTAGAGCACATGATATGGGCCTTTTGGTGTTCTGTCTTTTCAGCAGGTGCGAACTTTCAGAGCGGCGTCATGGTGGAGCTGCAGGGGGCAGTCTAAAACTGTAAAACATGAAGAGCGACCAAAAAGGGAAGGCGCTGCATTTAGGGGGACAGAAGGAGCAAGAGGGAAAGCGCGACGGGCTTGCCTTGTGGGTTGCTGACTAACCTTATAATGGGAATGGGGCAATGAAGAGAGCACTGCGTAATGTGAGACGACAGACGGAAAAGCTTGACTCGACTAGGGGTGGCGACGGGAGAGACTTTCTATGCCCATGGGTTGTTGATGTTAATGATTGCCTTGACTTGGCTGCAGTTTGCCGCCGTTGGGAACACCGGCCGGCATGGGCGTCGGCCGCTAAACCGCACATTGATTGTTTGGTGTCGGAAAGCCGCAGATGAAAGGCGGTCGAAGCAAGGAAACGACGTGGAAATGGCATGGAAACGGAACAGCAGACAAAGGTTGCCAAAGAGCGGGCGGGAAAATGGCACAACACGAGGCGCCAATGCCAAGCAAAGCCAAACCTCTGAAGTCCAGTACCTGAGGTACTTGAGCAGAAATAGTTCATCCGTTGCTGTCGGTCGTGTCCAGTCAGTGAGGTGAGGTGGCGGCTGAGAAAAGTTGAAAGCACTTTTCATTCATACTAAAGTACTCATTGCTCCAGGCAGTCACCTGTGCTCATGCTTACCTTAATCTGGACTTGCATGATGCATCTCAGCTAATGCTTCTCTTTCCCGATTCTCTCTCTCTCTTAAACCGCACCTTCTCCTGGACATGCATACCATATTGCGTCGCTTCCTCCCCTCGCCGTCCGTAAGCGAGTCCGCCCTGTCGGCAAGAGCCAACCACACGCCGGAGGGAAAGCACAAGCACCGCCACCCCTGCAACAATTGGGCTGGGCCCCCATCGGTACGTATCATGTCATCCCGGTTGTGTTCGACCTTAGCAGGCGCCAAGCAGAAAGAGCAGAAAGAGACCCGTGGTTTGTAACGTTGGCATCAGAGTTCCCAGCTGCTTACCTCAAACAGAAGTGGTGGGGGGGAACAATCTTGGCCTGCTAGATACCGCAGTATTCGTTGAGAGACGGTAAGGTAAGGTAGGAATAAGCCTTCTTTTCGAGTCAGACGGCTGGCTGCTGGCCAGAACAGGTGGCCTTATATTTCAGAAGAAGATGATACTGCGTAAGATGATCAGAGACAATTCCACTCGGCAGAGAACAGCGCGTTCCGCACGTCCATCCCTACATGCCGTCATCCCTTTCATCCTGCATCGTCAAGTCTTGGCCATCCCGGTCTCTACATTTTTTTTTCCCCTCCCCCCAACACTAAGCTGAGTTGGGTGAACACTTTAGTAGTTATTGATCAGCCGCATCAAAGGGAAACCACCTCAGACCTACCTGCAGAGTCCGCCCCCAAGGCTTAACACCCAGATTCACCCCTTCTCCTGAGTTCTCTCCTGTCCTCTTCAACACGTCCAGACCGAAATACAAGCGGACAGAAGGTTGATGATCCAAAGAGGACAAGTCAGCTGCAAGACACAGTACCTCGCCTAGGTTCTACCTTAGCTCCCCACGCCGTCCAGGTCCCAGTTCCACCGTCCCGGTCCCTTTTTCTTTAGTGCGACTCGGCTCGCATTCCCATTCCTCATCCCCCCCATTCAAGGCCCTTCCCTCCTTCTTGGAAATTGCTTGTGTTTGCCTCTGGCCAACTCGACCTTGAAGGGTGGTCCTCGCCTCCGTCTCTCGCTCAATTTACTTGCCTGTCTTCCCTCGCCGCCCGCCGGCGCCGCCCACAAGCAGGGATAGCTTCACCCTTCTGCGACGGCCCGTCTGCGTCTATTAGCTTCTGCGCCCCAGCCCAATCCCTCCGCCTTAATTTCATCCACGCCGCGCCTCTGCAAATCTCGGCCGGGGTAGCCTGTTCACTCCTTCTAGCAGGGCCCATTCGTCCTCACTCTTTCTTGGGCTGTGCTGTTCTTTTTACCCTCGACGTCCCTCGTAACCTTCTTCTCCCCTCCTCCTTCTACCTGCCTGCCTGCCCGACGCCCACCGATCGATCGCATCCGCCCGCGCGCAAACGACTGTACCACCCGCGACCCCGAACGAACGCACCCTTCCTGTCCGAAACCAAATCTCGTGCGCGACTCTTTTGTTAGCAGCCTCGTTATCTACGCTTTCTCCATCTTCGCCGACGAAGCTGCTTCGGTGCCCCTTCGAAGACAGCTGGCGACACAGATAGATCATGGGATTGGCCCAAAACCGGCATGAAGCTTGTGTAAACCCCATAGTCGCCTTCAGCATGTTATCCCGCCGCGCCCTCACCGTTCTCGCCCTCGTCACGGTCACCGCCGTCGTCTTCCTCATCTCCTCGAGGAGACTCGGCGCCGACTGGGCCATCGAGGGTCCCAACTACCACCCCTTCCAACAAGGTCATGGCCCCTCTACTCCGCCAGGAAGCTCACCAAGCGCCGGCCCCGGCGGCCGTCCTCCGCCACCGGCTCCTACGGGAGGAAAGGCGCCCATCCAAGTCCAAGAAGACGAGGTCGCTGCTCAGCACAACGTGACGAACCAAGATATCCCCTACCGGCCTCACGATCCCATCTGCGACACCTTCCCCGACACGAGCAACATTCTCGTCATCATGAAGACGGGCGCCACCGAGTCCTTTGACAAGGTGCCCACCCAGCTCATGACCATGCTCAAGTGCCTCCCCGAGTTCTTCATCTTCTCCGATCTCGACCAGACCATCGCAAACTACCACATTCGCGACAGTCTCGACAGCGTTCTCCCCGAGGCCATGGACGGCAACAAGGACTTTGACTTGTACCGCCGCCAGAAGGCCTGCCAGGTCGACCAGCAGAGCTGCAACAAGCTCGCCGTGTCCAAAGACGAGGGATGGAACCTGGACAAGTACAAGAACGTCCACATCGCCGAGAAGACATACAACTTGCGCCCCAACTACGACTGGTACATCTACATCGACGCCGACACCTACGTCCTGTGGCCCACCCTCGTCCAGTGGCTCAAGAAGCTCGACCCCAAGAAGAAGCACTACCTCGGCAGCGTCACCATGATCCGCAACTTCGTCTTTGGCCACGGCGGATCCGGCTACATCATTTCCCAGGCTGCCCACCACGATATGATTGCCGGAAAGCAGAAAGTCGGCAACCAGTGGGACGTCCGCGCGAGCAAGGAGTGCTGCGGCGACTACATCTTCGCGTTGGCCATGAAGGAGAACGCGGACGTCAACGTTCACAACGTGGTATGTATCCGAAGCTTGATTTTGCCAGTACGTCGCGCTGAACTAACATGCTTCAGTGGCCGACCATCAACGGCGAGAAGCCCTTCACTCTCCCCTATGGACCGACGCACTGGTGCCATCCCATCGTTACGATGCACCACATGAACGCCGAAGAAATTTCCTCCTTCTGGGAGTACGAGCACAAGCGCTACTCCGACAAGAGCCTACCGAACCCACCGCCCGTCACGCGCATCAAGGATATCTACATGGAGTTCTTCGCGCCCAAGATGCAACCCGAGCGCGCCGACTGGGACAACCTTGCCGACGACCGCTTCTACCTCGACGAGTCCGCCGACAAGCACGAGGACTGGCAACTGAACCGCGCCAAGCTGGACGACCTCTCGCCCGAGGAGAAGGAGGCGCACAAGTCCTTCGCCCAATGTCGCAAGGCCTGCGAAGCCGACCAGAACTGCTTCTCTTTCCAGTACACGGACGGCGTTTGCGGGTTCAGCTGGGCTTGGAAATTCGGCCACCCCGTCAAGAAGGAGTCCCCGGAAGAGAAGCGCCGAATATCGGGTTGGGACGTTCGCAAGATCAACGCCTGGATCGAGAAGCAGGGCGAATGCGGCCCCGTCAAGTGGCCCGATGTTTGAGCAGCCACTCACGCTGCCCACCGAGCATCGCACAAACCACTACGAGCCATCATCTCGAAGCGATCTACGACGATACGATGAAGAAGGGGCAGAGCCGAAAGGCTGCTGCGAGTGCACGACTGTCATCCCAGGCATGAGACGTGGCATATGTTTCACGTGGGTCCCTATCCCAAATCTTACCTTCGGGCGCCAAGGTCTTGGATACTCGTGTGTCTTGGATTCGGCGGGAGGAGACAAAAATTCGTTCTTCTCTTGGATTCCAACGGCGTCAAATTCCGGTTCCCCCCGTTTTGGAAAGCCGAAAACAAAGAAAAAGCAATTTGGCTCGGCATCTGTAGAATCACCCCAGCCCAACAGTGTGTATGTGTCTGTGTTTTTTTTTTTTTTTTTTCAATGTGTACAATTATCACGAATGAGGCGGCAAGACTTCCTGGAAATGGCTTTGGCGTTATCAAGGAAAGACTTGGATCATCTTTTTTGGGGGGGGGGGAGAAAAGGCCTGGCTTAGTTGCTTGGTTTGTACCTCATCCGGGCGTCAGATGCCGGCGCCTACGGTAGACAAAGGCCTTCATTTTGGGTATCTATCGATTCCGTACATAAAAATTCTCGAACCGCATATTCTATTTTCATCCTTTTGGGGAACATGGTTCCATCTGGCGCAGGTGACGCGATCCCGGATGGGCTGAGAAGTTTCACATGACTGACCGGCGACTTTCTTGACTCGGGCATAGACACGTCAGGACAACGGCCGATTGTAAAAGCAGGGTCAACCTCCCAGTAACTTTGCCGCTGACCCTGTCGAATCTGCGACGGTAGTTCATCCGGCATCCATGCCACGTAGCACGTGCTATTCATGGCAACGCCGATCATCTCCCAAGTCCGTGCAACCAACGCTGCATTGCTTCGGACGGCAGCGTCAATCGCCCTTCAACAACATGATGTTGTCGACGGTGATCATAACGTCGTGAATTATCTTATCTTTGGTCTCCCGCTTCTATTTGCTCATGAGCTCGGCGCCGCTGCGAATCACACCCACCACCGCGCCCGTCTGCACGGCCTCACTCCCTCCGCCCGAAACGCGGTGCTCAATGTCTGCCAGCCCATCCAACCACTTGATCATGACCTCTGGCTTGACTTCCAACGTAGTCAGCTGGTCTGATAGCGCCGTGATAATGTCCGCCAGCGCAAGGCCGCGCGATACCTTGAGCGAGTTGATCGTCGTCAGGCAGGTCGACACGTCTGTCGTCCTCAGGAGTGTATCGAGAATCTCCTGAACAGCATCGGGCTGAGGTGCAGCGATGCAGTTGTATATCGTCTCCGTCGTGATCATCTCCCTGAGAATCTCGCTGTCGGGAACCTTGGGCTCGTCCTTTGTTCGCAACGGGGTACCTAGACGACGTCAGCTTGCTCCAAACCACCCCACCCCGGACTTGGACCAACGTACTGGAAGCATGGCACGCCTGGAGCACGTTCAGCGCTCTTCTCATGTCTCCCTTGCTAAGCTTGACCAGCGCGTCCGTAGCCTCGGCCATGATCTTGACGTACTCCTCCTCGATCACCTTGTCCACCAGCACCCTGATATCCGGCTCCTTCAGCGGGCTAAAGCGGAACCTCGTACATCTCGACAGGAGCGCGGGCGACAGCTTGTGCGAGTAGTTTGCAATGATGCAGAACCTGGTATTGACCGTGTATTTCTCCATAATTCTTCGGAGCGCCATCTGCGCCGTGTTGGTCATGGCATCGGCCTCGTCGAGGATGATGAGCTTGTAGGACGCCATTCCGCCGGCCTTGGCGGGACCCAGCGAGAAGATCTGCTTGGTCGAGGCGAACGTCTTGATCTGCTCTCGCACAACGTCGATGCCGCGGTCGTCGGATGCGTTGAGTTCGAGGACCATCTGTCGCATGTTCTCCGCTCCGTAGATACGCCGGGCGAGGGCGAGGATCGTCGACGTCTTTCCGGTTCCCGGGGGACCGTAAAGGAGAAGGTGGGGCAGGCGGTTGGAGTCGACGAATTTGTTGATTGTCGCGAGAATGTCTTTGTGGCCGGAGACGTCGTTCAGGCTCACGGGGCGGTACTTCTCGACCCTGCGCTCGGCCCCTGGTCAGTTCTGTTTGCTTGTCGTGGTCGTCAGTGAGGCTCACCAGGGCAGACTGTCTTCGGCCTCGACGGGGAGGTTGGCGGCGCTGCGCTTCTGCTTTGTGTCGGACGAGAAAGTGACGTCTTTGGACGCCGGAGCGTCGACGTCCATTTCGTCTTCGTAGTCAGACATGTTTGCTATGTTCCGAGAATGAACAGTTCGCTTTTGGTAGGGGTCGCGGGACGAGATCTCGGGATTCAAAATCGTCGAATGTGGCAGCCGCGGTCGTGATGCAATTCGGGAATTGGCAGACGCGTTGCGACGCGTGAAGGAATCTGCGTTCACGTGACCACTTTAGCTAAGCCAGCAAGTCTCCCTCATTACATAAGCCAGCTCTCCGCGCTTTTCCCGGTTCATCATCGCGTGCTCTTTGCACCTACACCGTATTCTTCTTACCTTACTTGTCAACCACACACGTAACGTCACCATTCAGCAGCGGTACAAAGACTGGCTGCCTGCATGGCCATCCGCTTCCTTGAGTCCACAGTCACCGGTTCATCAGATCTGCACTAGCTCACGACCACTATGGATCTGACGTCGTTTCCGCTAGTGCTAGCGCTAGCCACCTATTGTCTTGATTCTTGAAAGTGTTTGTGAGAGCTCATGGGAGAGAAAAGGCTGCATCGTATCCTCGTCTGCGGTATATGGTACACATGCTCTGTCCACCAGCTGTCTCTGTAACCCGCCAATTGCGCGCGGCTCTACTGAACCGATTGGATGATGGCAGCCGCAGACACACTAGACTCTTCCTTCTTTCCACAGGCCCCAGGACCTGCGATGCGCTGATCGAAAGGCTGGCCGCGCTTGCCTCGGAAAAGCATTGCAAGTTCTGTGAGACATTGTCTTACACGTTTTTGAAAGCGGCTGCTTCTGTGCCCAGTATCCTGTCGTACGAATCCCTCGCTCTCGCATACGTCCCAAGGCCAGACGGGGTTGTATTGAAAGCCAGTCCTGATGTTTTGGCGAGGGATGGCCGGGACGCGGCAGTCCCTATGATAATCGGTAACCAAGAGGACGAAGGGACGCTGTTGTCTTCCAGTCCGGGGTCGCGACAACTTCCCAACTAGTCGACTACTTGTCCGAGTTTTAGTTTCATAACGCGTCTAAAGATCAATTGAACACCCTTCTCAACACATACGACCGTCGGATCTTGACGGAAAGTCAGATTCGCACTGGAATTTTGAATGACATCTATCCAGGTTTCAAATGTAGAGCCGTCATTCTGGGAGGTCTCGTATTCACTCTCGCGCGGCGCTCGTATTTGGTCGTTGCGAAGACGAGATAGCCTCCGGTTCCAGTTTGGTCTTATCTCAACAGCAACAACTACGGCACTCCGCTCGTGGGCACTTTTCACGCGTCAGACATAATCCAAGCCTTTCTTGGCGTCTTGCCTACGTTCGCCCGGCAGCAAAGTACCAGGACATACTACCTAAACTTCCTCTACTACATCCAAGATCCAAATGTGGGAATTGGAGGGTACGCTAAATGGCCGGAATGGGGCTCAAGATCAACAACTCCTTTGGTTCTTCAGCGATCGTACGGAGTACTTGAAAGACGACTTTCGCAGCGACAGTTTTGAGTTCGTCTATGGTAAGTAACATGGCGTCGTTGCATGTTCGGGACAATTCGACTTCTTTGCCTCGGTGGACTCTTAGCTCTATGAGGATTCGACTTCACAACGGTGTTCAAACGGTTTCTTCAGCCGTCAGGTTCCAGTCATAACGCAACAGGGGTATGATTCTTCGACGCTGAATGAACTACGTACGCAGATGGAGATAAGTGTCAGGACAGTAACTGTTGGCGTGGTCTGGTTCCGGCGCGCCTAGCATGATTTGCTGTCATTGTTAGTAAACATCTGCGTGATTGAATCATGTCCTTGCGGCGGGGGGAGGGGGGGGGGGGATTCTTACCTTTGAAAACACATCAGCTTGCCGAATTCCCATCTCTTCCGCAATCTTGGCAAGACGAGCTTTCACGTAAATGCGCTGCCTCCTGGTGGCAAATCGACTGGAGCCAGTTGCTAGCAGCGGCCACATACACGACACGCCAGCCAGTCCTTTTGGCATCTCAGACGTGCCGCATGGGAAGTACGGCGTGCTCAGCGCGTCGCCCGTCCACCCGAAAAAGTAGGGCGTGCTCGAGATGATATCCGCCACTTGTTCCCTGCCAATCTTGCTGGCATCGATGTACTCTTTCGTCAACGTGTGGTCGCTCGGTGCGCATACCCACGCGATGCATCGAACAATGACCTGGTTCAGCAATATCCTGGACACGTGGGTGTTGATATGTTTCCCGGCAGCCCACACGTTTGGATAATCGTAGACGGGCCCCGGGAACGCCGAAACGAGGCCGATCTGGTCTTCCGGCACGTCGATCGCGGAGCCCGAGATGACCTTCCGCCAAGCCGGCGGACATTTGTCGAACCACAGGCCTAGCTCGTCATCCATCTTCCGTGCTCGTTGGAGCAGCTTGAGAGCTTTGTCAATCTTGTCCGTCGTTCTTGCACCTTTGAGTAAGCTGTCGGCCTCGGCGCGAATCAACGTCGTCTGGAGATTCAGCACGAGTGCTTGATGCCCGACTCTGTCGCAAACAGCTTGTCGAGCCCACCACGTCAAGTCTTCCAATGAGATATTGGCAAAGAAGGTGTATTGCCTCACCTTTTCAGTGTCAGTGTCACGTGTCGAGCTCGCTAGTGCACCGTAGATGACGATGCTGGAGGAGGATCGGAACTCACCGACGTCGCTCGTACGAACTCAAACATACTCAGTCCCACTCCGGTTGCCGTCTGTTGTGGCCCCCGAAGCTTCACAATCGCTGTCGCGCCTGAAATGTGCTTCTTGAATCCCGACATCTCAACGTCGTCCGAGACCAACCCTTCATAGAATGCCAACAAGATAGCGGAAGCAAGAGTCGTGTCTTGCCGTACCGCAACCTTGTCCTGCATAGCTCGCGTCAAGTCTTCCAGAGCTTTGCTGTAGTGGAGATGCGCCATCGAAGAAAGTCGTCGCGAGTTGGGTCTCCCAGCTAGAGCGGCCATCGATACTGCAGAAAACGCCGACTGAAGAGGCGAATACTGATAACTCGGTATATTTAACAACGGCAAGATGAAAGTGAGGATCCCTCGCCCGACACCCGTCGGAGGCGCCAAAACATAGTTTGCCAAAAAGAAGCAGGTGGCCTGCTGATCGAGCGGCGTCTGCAGCGTCTGCGGCATTCCGTACGTCCCGCCCTCCCGCTCTTTGAACGCGATAAACGTGTCTGGCGCTCGATTGCTGATGTACGAGAGCGACGACGCATACGACATTGAAGGCGACACGTCGGAAGATGAAGAAGTCGAATGCCGTTCTAGCCAGTCGTCTTCGGGAATGGCGATGATCTGCTGATGTTTTCGCGGAGGCGGCGGGGGCGGAGGCGGCGTCCATTCCGTCACATTGCTCTTGCTCTGACCTTGACTCTCATTTTCCGCGTCCTGTTCCGTTGCGCGACCTTCACGAATGGCCTTCCGCAGGGCTGCCGACTTGGCCTTGCGAATCGTCGATTGAGTCTCGTCGCGAAGGTTGATCTCGAATGCGTCGCGGTAACCCGGGCAGACTCTTTTCGACTTTGCGCATTTCAGACAAAATGGCTTGGTCTCGTCACACTTGATCCTCCGCGCGCGACAGAGCTTGCATGCTCTGCTCGGGTGCCCTGTGTTGACCATCTTCGTTGCTTATTCTTTGTTTCCCTCCGAAGTAGGCAGTCGATGATGATACGGTGGCAGTTGATCAGCTAGCTCTTTTGCTTAATGAGGAAGACGATCAAATCCTAAGCAGCGTCGCTTGCAATCCTTAATACCGGTTGACAGGTTCACTGGTTTGACAAGGCGTGTGTCATGTGGGCGAAACCCCATATCAAAGTAGGAAATTCTAAGAGGAACGAGGGGGTGGGCGGACGTGCCTTGCTCACGCCAATATAGGGGAAAACGGGCAGACAGAACCGGACATGTGTCAGAGCGGCCGAGGGCGGAACTTAGAATGCTTCCTTGATGAACGTCAGGTCTGCTGGACACACGAGGTAGAAGAAGCCGCAACAGAAGGATGACATGTTTCAACTCTAAAACCCGCCCCGCTTGTCTTTGAGCGAGAGAGTTGGCTGGGTTTACATGCCATCTGCCATGCCGTTGCGAGTCATGGTTTAAGCGGAATGATGGAGAGAAGGCTGAGAGAGTGTAAGAGAGTGGGAGGGAGAGAGACAGACAGAGAGAGATTCACCTCCGATCAAATGCATACACATACCGGATAGAACACACACACACACACACACATGCCGGGTCGAGGGAGGGACAGATGTGGGTGCGCGGGGGTGGCTACGGCAGATGTCTTTGGGCCGACGTACGTCTTGTTCGGGGCGCCTGTCGAGAAATTTGGGTTGGAAAAAGCTGTCAACGCAGACGCAGTTCGGCATGGGTCCCCGTCGGGGGTCATTGCGAGTGCGAATTGTAGTTGATAATCTGCAAGGGGAGAACATTAGACGAAACGGTGGCCCCGAGGGTCGCGCTCACTGTGAGGCGTGAAACCGGAATTCCATGCGAAGACGATGGGTGTTTCTGAAACCTACTCACCTAAGAAGACAACGCATGAAAACACCATTTTAGGCATGGCCGCTTCTTTCTCGTATCAACGCCTTCTAGAAGCCTCCCCGGTTTGGACTTTGGTTGAGCTACCTAGCGAAGCGGCATTTTGGCGTCTGGGGAAGCATCGCTCAGCAGACATTGTGCGTTTTTTTAAATAGTATTTGTTTGGTGATCTTCGCAGGGGAAGAAAGGAAGGGATAGTTCCGTCCTATTTCTGTCTGTCAATTCTCTAATCAAGTATTGTCCCTTGCAACTAATCGCGAGTCTACTAAGTTGATTATTCTATACTTGGAGGCATAGACGTCATAGGTGGAAAGTGACGGCCTCTATGGGCTCAGTTGGCCATCGGAGTTCAGCTCAATGTTGCTGCCCACTCGTCTCTTTGGCTTATTTTGCGCAGAACGGGAATGGTTGATTTCGTCTCACAGCTACGAGCTGTTCTATCCGAATAAGATTCCTGCGAAGATCTAGATTCTCTGCGCTTAATGCGGCTTCGACTGGCCGAATACGCTTCATATGTTCGGCAGCTGCTTCGGTAATTTCGGGTTACTTCATCTTATCTCCCGCGGCCCTCTTGTTTTGATCTCCGACCTGCGGCAAGATGACGGAGTCAGGCTGCTTTCTTAGGCCTGCCCAGTCGTCTGATTGCCTGTGTTGACGCGTTCCAACCCACTCGAACTGACAGACATTGACAGGATATAACCTACTCGGTCTCGGCACCGTACGCTCCACTGCTCTGAAGACAAGACGAGTGCTGCGAGGAAACCCGAATTACCCGAATTCCTGTCGAGAGGGACGTCTCCTTCTCCGTGAAAACTGCCGAAAGCCCGAAGCTGGAGACGGAAACGACTGTCTGTCAGCGGCAAACCCAGTAAAGATGTTTTCCCCCGTCGTCGAAACCGTAAGATGGGCTTCGGTGAGTGTCAAAGAAACGAATGACTAGGTTACCTTTCGTTCCTCCGACAGCAATCGCTGTTGGGCCAACTGGGCTGCCTTCTCCGCGGGACAGCTGGGCCCTGGGTAGGTTAATTCGGCGGACTTAACGCTAGTGCGGCTTAACAGTAATTGGGTTTGAGGCCAACAGTAGTTATCTTGTCTAACATCGATGTCTACGTATAGCAGTAGTATCCTGTCAAAGAGTTGATCTAGAAATCCATCATCCACAACTATTTAGCCAGCGTTACCACCGCATCAGGGGATTAGATTCGACCTTTTACGTCTGGATCCATACGCTAAGAAGAGTGAAGTTATCGTGACCATACCAGGATACCAGATAGGGATAATTCACGAGGTGTTGTGTCACGAAGTAGGTAATCATGCTGTCTGTGGCTGTGTTTTGTTCAATCACGGCGCGCGGGATCTGCCGCAAGGATGTGACTCTTATTTTGTCTGGGGTAATGGTGTGGTGCACTTCTGAGACCGGAGACCGGGATCATGGATGGAAGAAGCCTGCCATTTAAGAACAAAAGTAATGGCACGGCGATCTTTTGGTCGGGACGTGCCGCCGTGAGCTCCTTCAATGCGAAAGGCCTCCAGGATCGTCAGAATGCCGAGAGGATGGATAGGCTGATGGACCGGCCCGTTGTGTTCTCATACTGTTCCACGACGATGGCTGTGTTACCGAATCTTCTGCGTTCACTGGATGGTGGCTCGGCCGGTTCGGGGCAGACTCCGCGACGCCCATGGTTCGAAACCCGCTCCGCCTTGGTGGTTTCGGGGCTGACGTCTCGGACTCAAGTAAAAAGCTGACTTCGGCGTTCGGAGATGGAGTTGGTCTTTTGCAGTTGACGTTCTGTTGGCAGACGTCGTCGTGCCTTGACGTCTTGCCCTGACGTCTCGGGGGTCTATGTAATGGCAACCAAAGGCGAGGCCTTGCCTGCTTACTAGCTGCTCTCCGCTGCGGAAGTTATCGCAGTATGGTAGCATAATGGGTTGGTTGCCGGGATGTGGGCAAACGCTGGCGATTCCGATGGACAAGCCAGAGTTTGGCCCTGACTGTGTCTTTGCATGTCATGTGTATCATACACAGACTTAAACTTTAATTACAAGATCGGGTTCGCGATTCTTCACTGGCTCCCAAGGTCATTCCGTGCTGGCTACTAAAGCTTGGCCCAGGAAGGCTGACAGAAGTTTGTGCGGAGATGGAGGCGCCCTCTCGAGCCTGACAGCACTTTAAAGTATCTTGGTACGAAACCGAGAGCGTCTTCCGGGTAAGCTGAGGCGGCAGACGTCAGGGTCAGGGTCCGGACTCAGGGGTCTTAACGGTCGATCATATATCACTGTTCCCAGGCATATGGTACCCCTGCAAGGCGGCGTGCAGAGGCCAGTTTGCGATCCTTCTTCCCGGCCTGATTTAAGCTTGACGTTGGCTCGAGAAAGATCTTCGCAGGCATGATGTTGCGGTCGCGGGCAATGCCATTGTCCCGATGGACAGGTCTGGCTCACCGAGGCCGAAGTGCATAAGGGGTTTTGCGTAGATGGGCGTCTGAACAGAAGAATGGCTTGGTCTGGGACTTTGCTGATCGTTTAAGTCCGCCATGAGGAACAATCTCGATGTGTTGGTGGCAGACGGGAGTGTTGCCGGTGCCGGTAGACTTTGATGAGTTTGGGACAGAACAGACATGGTAAGCTCTTGTCATTTGCCGGGGTGTGTATTGGGACCGTCAGGGGCTCATTAATCTACTCATTCAACATTGCTCCGTGTAAAGTAATGGGTGGGAGCGAAGCTCACAGCTTCAACCCTTGCGCAGATCGTGGAGCGTCCTCCACGGACCGTCTTCTACAAATCAAACTGCACTGCGAAATACGCGGCTACTGTGGACTCGATTACTGACTGCATCCTCACAATTGCCAAAATAGTGGGTGAGAGGGAGAATCGGGAACCGCTCGGAAGCTCTGCCACACGGCGAGATGCAGACTGCACGAACATCGGCACAGAACACCCCCCCTCGGACTCGCATCCTTTCGTCTTCCCAGGGTCATTTTGAAAATGGTGATGGAAAAGATGATGACCGTTGCCAACTCGAGTCAAACTGACAGAAACTTACCGTATCCGGCTGACAAGTCCCGTCAGAACGGGTCGCATTGGCTCGCATCACTCATGACGCGAACAGACACTCCAGACAGGCTAGACAGATGCCGTGACAGACAAAGACAGGCAGAGACAGACAGAGACAGACACACGACAGTTCCAAAAAGACGGGACGACAAAGCCAGCTTTTGAGCTGACTGCCCCTTTGGGGGCAAGTCGTTGCGACGAGTCGAGGCTGGATCCCGCGCCTCTGGCCCCGAAGCGGAAATGGTTCGACGTTCCCCAACGGCTCCTGAAACGGGTTGACGCTGAACATCCTCCTACTACCTGCCTCAGTGGGCAACTCGGCGGAGAGTCTGGAGTCACCTTCTTCTTCTTCATGCCGGCCCGCGGCTGAGGCGCCGTTCCAATGTCGTACTTTGGAGGCATCGATGGTCGGGAAAGAGGGTGGATGGGAGGGGAGGAGGGACGAAGAGGAAGCGCAGAAACACTTTCGAGATAGGATCAATGCCCTTCTCATAAGTGCATCATTAGCTCCCGGCCGCCCATTTCCATAATCCACATAATCTAGAATCTTTTCAACCAAGAAACCGAACAAGAGGATTTCCAAAGAACGAAACGAGCCCGATATCGAATACCCAAGAACCGGCCTTTTTGTCGTCGTCAAACACCATCAAGCAGTTACACCCAGCTGCAGATCAACAGACTCTTTTCGGCAAAGACCATCTCGTCATCGCAGCGCAGCCCTACGCCCTACGCCCTGGCGGCCGTCCAACCAGAGTTGATAGTCCCCCCTCAGCCCGCTCTCTCGCCTTGATTTCGATCTCTAGACACACTTCCCGTTGCGGTATACCCGTCGCGGCCCTTCTCTTTGGTCCGACTTCCCGCAGACCCCAGCATCTTAGAAACCGTTGAGCTGGGTCAGCCCGTCATAATCGCAAGACCCGCTGACCCTTCTGGTGCTTTCGCCTCGTCACCACAGATGAGCCGTCATGCGGCACAAAGCTCAGCTCTTATCAGCAATTAGGAAGACCCATAATATCCCGTACACGTAAGGATTCACAGGTCTCAGCCGAGAACCTGCCTGCCCGTTTTTGTTTTGTTTCTCTGGTCACGTCTCCGTTCTCATCTATCCCAACCCCTCAACGGCTCCACAAGGCATCCCGTAGGGGCACATACAACAACCAACAATGGCCGGCGTTGCTGGTATACTGTCTCTTGCCGTCGTCCCCTTCATATCTCAAGGCATCGTCGCCCTACAAGGTGCTCAGGCAGCAGCAGAGACTTCAATATCCATAGCCACGGCATCTAGGGCACCACTAATACCGGCAGCATTAGCACCGAGACCTACGACGTCAAGGGCCCTCATCACGCCGGCATTGGCAACTGTAGCTGCTCAGATCAATCCTCCTCCAAGAGCGGGTGCGTCTGCTGGATCCGACACACCTCCTGTACAAAACCAGCCCCCGAAAGTCATCATCGAAACGAATTTCATCGTCTACACAACATTGAAGACACTACCTCCAGCAATAGTCACAGTAATCAAGACTCAAGAACCTCCTCCTCCTCCGCCGCCGCCGCCGCCGCCTCCTCCGCCTCCTCCTCCTCCTCCTCCTCCTCCTCCTCCTCCTCCTCCTCCTCCTCCTCCTCCTCCTCCATCTGTGGCCACCAAAGGTCCTAAAGCCGGTCCACAAGCCGGTCCGCTTGTCAATCCTGAACCACTAGCAGCTCCCGCGCTACTCTCCTCATCAGCAGAGACGCCAAAGACAACACCTCAAGCTACTGCTGCGAAACCTTCTCAACCACCGCCACCTTCTTTGGTCTCATCGATCACTCCAGCAACTACCTTGGTCAGCCAAATTCCGCCTCCTCCAGTGCTAGCTCCCGTCATGAGCAGTCCAGCTCCTCCTGGGCGAGGTGGAATGCCGCCACCAAACGCCAATCCGCAGGCCCAGGCTGGCCCGCCAGGCGGCGGCGGCGGCGGCGGCAGCGGCCCTCCCTTGGGACCTCCTGACCCAGCCAACGGGGCGTTCCCTGGTGGAGTGCCGACGAAGAACCTCGATCTGCCGGTCACGGTCATGTTCATGATCTTTTTCATGCTCGGGGCCTATGTCCACATCAGCATTTACAGACGCAACGCAAAACGGGGCCACAAATTCCTCATCTCGGATCTCATCTTTGACTTCTGCATGATCCGGACCGTGACCTGCGTGTTCCGGATTACCTGGTCCATCGTCGCCCCGCGAGGCGTTGTTCTCGTTGCGCTACTCACAGAGAACAGCGGGTAAGTCTCCACACGTTACCGTGACCACTCGCGAGTGTCTTCTTTGCTAATCCGTACGTTTAGTGCCTCGTTGCTGTTCGCTGTCAACATCTTCTTTGCTCAACGCCTCGTCCGTTCTATTCACCCAAGATGGGGATGGTGCACAGGCTTCAGTCAGTTGGTGCTTCTACTGCTGTTCTCGGTGCCGGCATTCATTATTTCCAACGCCGTCAACTTGATCATCAGCTTCTTCTCCGTGGGCAATCTCGATCGTCTCGAAGCCACGGATGATCTCCTAAAGTTCGGCTCTGGATACAACATGTTCCTCGCCGCCTTCCCCGTCATCGTGGTGACGGCAAGCCTCTGTGTTCCCGGGCCCGAACCTGAGAAGTTCGGAACCGGATCACTCCGCGTCAAGGTGGCCTTGCTATTCTTCGGTTCGTTCTTGCTGATGGCCGGACATGCCATTCGCGTGTACGCCCTCGTGAACAAAGAGCCTCCAGGCACAGACAGCGTCATCTTCGGCAAGGCCGTGTTCTACACGACCGGCTTCATGTTTGAGATTCTGGTCGTGGCAGTATATGCATTGGGTAGGGTGGATCTGCGCTTCCATGTGCCGAATGGTTCTAGCGGACCGGGAGACTACTCGGGCGACAAGGACAGAGGAAATTACTCCATCGCCGAGATTGAACATCTCATCGACAACCTCGAGGTACCACATCAGATTATGCGAGAGCGAAAGGGACCGGAGGATATGGAGATGCTCTTCGCCATCTTCTTCGCAACCAAGAAGGACGAAGAGAAAGGAGAGGACGGAAGCTCCGACGACGCCACCGTCGTCGAAAGCAACGCTGACACCGGAGGGCGTCTGGGAGAAACACCACTTCCAGAGAGGCCGAGGAGGGTCACTAGGAGGCAGACGCTCATTGACGCGCTGAGACCGCCACCTCCACGTCCAGAGAGGGAGCCAACAATGTACCCCGACATCACGGACTTCTACGCCCAGATGGACGACCGGAGTGCTCCCCAACGACCGCGGAGGCCATCCATGTACTCCAACTTCGAGACGGGGGGTCGGGGGTATAGTTCCAGGTACGATTCCCGAGCGCAGAAGTACTGGGGTGCGTCGGCTCCGTACGGGAACGAAAAGGATGCCATGAAAAACATAGACTTGAGATGAAAAAAAAAATCGGAAAAAAAAAAAGGTCAAATCGGAAAGCGAGCATTGGAGCGATAGCGAGCGACATGGGGACCGAAGGGGACCTGTTTTTGGTTTCCGTCTAATGTATACTAGCCACAGAACCTTGCCCTGGATGGCCGCTTTCACGCCAGGCCATGTGGCCATAATTCAGAGACAAACAGAAAATGGCAGCTTGAACCAACACTTGATTCTCATTGTCCACCTCAGTTGCCTGCGCAGATGCTTATCCCTTCGCTGGGTGCACCATAGGAACCATATGCGAGGTTTGCTCTACGTTCTCCGCGACAGCATAACCTACACGCTTGTAGAGTGACTGGACTTCTTTTTCGGAGTCAAGATACAGCCGGTAACCAAGATTGTCAGCAATTTGAGCCGCATGCTTCAACAGGGCACGTGCGTAGCCTCGACGTTGGTGTGCTGGGTCCGTCGTGATCAACTCAAAGTCTTTGCCGGAATTAGTAAGGGTTATGCCGGTGGGAACTGAGTGGCCATGTCGGTGAAAACCCGATCCAAAAGCTCGTCTTTCTGCCCCGCATTCGCGGCCGGCCATCGCTTACGACAGGACCAGGTACCGTGGTCCTGAGGCCGGATGATCCAGACGAGAGAACTTGCGGCAACCTCACCTGTTTGTGACAGACACCTGTCAGTCTTGCAGTTTCATGGCTTCTGACGTGGGAGCTCGGCGATGCCGGGAAACCTCGGGCGCGCCTGTAGCGGAATCGAAGCCGGAACGGAATTCGGGGCACGGCGGGGGAAGTGGGTAACTCCGTGAAGGCCCGTCCTACCCTGTCTCGGTCCGAACCACGAAGACTCGGCCCTCTTGACTGTGGTTCACTTTTAACAGCATGAACCCCTCGTATGATTTGATGATGTAGTCTCGTCCAAACTCGTTGGGGGGGAAAGAGAGTCTGGAAAAACTCATCATTGAAGCCTTCGAAGAACAAACCGGCGAGCGCGGGCGCATCTTGCAGCCGAGCGCTTCAACAACGGGTGCCGTCATTGTGCGAGGAACGCAAACCGTGGATGGCGTGGAAAAGCAGGAGGGTGATGGGATAGGGGAACGACGAGTAAGGGACGCGAACAAGAGGGCGCGAGCGAGGAAACGTCATAAGTAGTGAGACGGTACGAGTGGGAGAAATGAGATGAAAGGCGGTGGAGTGTTGCGGCAGTTGGCATAAGCTTTTTGGAAAGACACCCGAGCCATGGCGGTGTTGACGGCTGAGGACTCGTTAGGAGGCCGAGTCCGACTCCGCCAGTGAGAGGCCCTGAGGAGCCAAAGGCTTGGTTGTCCGAGGCCATTGGGCTTATGAGTGGTGGTGACATCGTGGCCGCTTGGCCTGGGCCCGAACTGCCATATTGGGGGGCAGGGTGACAGCCAGCGGGCTAACGAAAGTTTGGTGCTTGAATCTTTACGCGTGGTGAGAAAGAAATCTCATGAGCTTTGGTTGATGTGGAGCTATAGAGTCTGACGGAAGGAACTCTGATGTAAGATTCAGCAGGATATTGTTCCTGCAGTCTCAACTGGCGGAAATAGAAGAAACAAAAGTATCGAGACGCATTTCGTCGAACTCGGCTTCGAGGATGGGTCGGTTCTATACACCACATCGGCGACAGACACTCAGATGGAGAACTATCAGTCCACTGCGGTCAGTATGAGACAAACTGTTAGTGACTTATTTGTGAAAGCTGGCTGGGCTTGACCGGTGTGCTTCAACCTCATGTGTTTCTTCGCGTTGTCGTCAATATGATTCAGACCGGTTGTTTAGACGTCGTTTAGGAGAAAGACACCGATGGCTTGCGAAAAAACCAACCGCCGCCGTAAGCGGCCATGTCGACTAGCAAACCTCTCCATGATGCTGAAGCTGCCTGATGCAGACAGGTTTACCAAGGTCATGCGCCCTTGTCAGCTCTGCCAAATTATACTCTCATTTCATCGGCAGAAGAATCAAATCTGGGAATGATGCCAAGTCATATTTGATAATGCCATGTGGTCATGTAACCCTTTGCCAAATGTATGAAACCAGACCATCTCTGTCACTCGTGGGCAGCAACAAAGCCCATGATGGTCCTAACCATGGCTAGGAACCTAATGCCGCATCCGTCTATCCCGTTCAGAAGTCTCGGTCGTAACTCTCGTCGCTGTACTGTGTATCCCGCAACTCCAAATCCCGAATGAGCCCAATGTCCAAGTTCCCAACCGATGGCTGTACCGTCAGCCTCGGAGAAAATGCCAATGCTCCTCTTCAAACGCCTCGTGGCTTCGTTATGCAGAGATCAAATCGCCATGCAATGCCTTTAGACGACTACGCCCACCTGCCCGCTTTCCTCGTCAACTAAACATCTCCGTTTCCCACTGAGAGGCATACCGTCGGGTGCCTCTTCCTCGAAGCTGCCGTTAAACACTTCGGCGAGGGCTTCGCGATCTCGTCGTCGCTTCGATTTGTCCTTGTTCGCTTCCGCTTCCTCTTCCCATGTCTCGATGTTGTCCTCGTCGAAATGTCCCACAATGTCCTTACCGAGAGCCTTGCCGAGGCGCTCCTTCAGCCCTAGAATCGGCCATACCGGCACTCTCGTGTACTCGATGCGGATTCCGCCCTCGTCAACCGCCTCTCCCATCTTCTCGGCGAGCGTCTTGCCTGCCGTCGCGCGAGGGTTCTTGGTGGGTTCGTGAAACTTGCGGAGTAGCTTAGCTGTGACGATGCCCTTGTAGACGATGAACTCGGATGCCTCGTTGTCGTTGGTGAGGATGTGCACCGTCACGTCGTGGAACTCTGGCTCGCCAAGCCCAAGAGACATGGGCTTCGAGGGGAACCATTTGTGCGCAGTGGGCATCGGGTCGCCGTAGAAGCGCTTCTGCGCCAACGCTAGAATGATGCCAACAAAGAGCGGGTCGTGGTTTGCGTTGGGAGGGACGAACGTCTTCGAGCGCAGCTGTTGGAGGCGCTCGACGGGTCCATTGTACGATCGATTAGGTCCAGGTAACACGCGATACATGTTACGTCTTGTTGCCGCGACCGAAGCTTTGCCGACATAAGCCAGAATGGGTTGAGTGCAGGGAGGCTGCTGGCTACTTCCACCGCTCGCGCTACCGTTTGCGCCGGTCGGGACTCCGAAGGACTCTGCCGGACGCGTCGACGCCGAGTCGAATGAGGCGATGGAACCACTGCGCGATGGAGTTGCCTCCCATGCGACCTGGACGCGACAAGTATCGCGGTAGACAAGGCCACCAAAATAATGGTGGAGGTCGAGCTGCGTCTTGAGGCGCGACATCCTGCCGGGGTAGAGGGTACTCATGATGGTGCGGATCGAGTTGGTGTAGAACTTGTTGGTTCCAGGAGCCAGCATGGCAGTGAGCTCGCGGCTCAAGACCGTGGCGGCGTGGGAGGGCTTCATATGGCACCTGGACGGGGAGACGGGAGTACCGCGCGGCGATTGAGGGGGGACTGGGGTATCGCAAGGCGGCATCTCTATGAATCGCGCGTCGAGGAGGCGGACATGAAGGTCGGTCCAGCAAATGGGTCGGACGAAGAGGGATGTACCGGCGTGCTCCCACATGAGGTCGTAGAGGGAGCCCTCATCGGGTCGATAGAGGCGACGCCGTCTTCGGCGCTTCGCGGGCGAGGAGGACATTGCGGGAACAGGACTCGAGGTGGGAGGCGTGGTGATGATGGGCTCCGGAGACGACATTGTTGAGGCAGTCGGGGCGCTGCTGGGGAGGTCCATCTTCGAGGTGGGCAAACCGCGACTGTCGGATGAAACTGATTCTAGGAAAGATTGATCCTTGGGATGGTTAGCATACTCGTCGCAACAGGAGAGAAGAAAGGACGTCGCAAGGGAAGGTAAACAAGAATGAATGCTGACTATAGAAAGGATAGTCTTACTCTAAAATGAGGAACGGGATGTGGCGCACTCCCTTTTGTTCTTTTTGGGTGGGGGCTTACGGGACTTTGGGGCTCTTGGGGGGGGATTCCGACGCAACGCTGCGGTGGATGATTGACGTGGGCAGAACGTGGGTTTTGCGGCCAAGGTAGGTAATCAGCAGTCGGCGCAACACTCTTGACTCTGGACCCGACCAACGTGGGGAAAAAAAAAGAGAAAAGAGGATCCGGGTTCCGCTGAGACGCAGTAGTCGGAGAATATCCGTATGCGACCAAGGCAGGCACAGGCACACCAGGCAGATCCAGTTTCTTTGGCACCCGGTGGTATTTTGCAGGCGTCGGAAAACTGTTGAGATCGACGATGCTTTAGTGGCCCGGGGTGTGACACGGTACGCCCGAAAAAGAGAAGAAAAAAGCAATGTTGGAGAAAAGGAGCGGTGCGCTTGCTGTGTACTGTGGGTAGTGGTGGTAGTGTTGTTAGTGGAGTGGAATGACGGGATGGATGGAGGAGAATGGATGACCCAGAGGGGTGTCGTGTCGTCGGGTGTAAAAAGGGTTGATCGTGGGAAAGAGCTTTAGGGCGCTGAAACATGGGCTGCGCGAGTCAAATAATCACGACTTTCATCGGCGTCCTTCCTCCCCAGGCTTCAGGCTTGCGGCGTGGGCGGCAAAAAAGAAATAAAAACTGGAAAAGCCGGGACGGAAAGCAACAACTGATGACCACGTCGCGCCTACCTTGGACATGCATGCTGCTTTTCGCTGTCAAACCTGTCCGCATGGAGGTCGACCCCAGCGCGGGCAGCCACCTAGCAGTGACGAAGGGACAGGTCCAGGCGGTGACTGCTGCACAGTAAAAGGGCGCGACTCGCCACTCGCTTGCAGCCGGTTTGACACGCTGGACGAGCGAAGTCATGTGACTCTAGGCACCAGCCTCCCCGTTTGGGTGTGTTGGCCTACTGCGGTAGGTAGGTGGCGTCAATTCTCCTGCCTGAGTCATCAACCGACGCTCGAAATCCCGTGACACCTTGAAAGCTATCACGTGATATCGATTGAGGCACAGCGACTGCGCCACGTTGGCACGACCTCCCGTCACACCGGCCAGCAAGCTCCAATCTGGGAACCTGAGGTGAGGTGTGGACGTCAGTCGAGCCCCACCACTCCACCCTCCATCGGCCGCTGCTTCGTGCCTCTGTCGACGTCTCCCCATTGCGCCCAATCCCATTACGACCGGCTTCATCACACTCGACCAGACCAATTCTTTTGGTCACGAAGCTCTCAAAATGCCGGTACGTTGACACAATCCCGCTACACCTGAACCCTCCACGGAGCTTCCATGACTGTTGCCTTGCTGCTCCCCAATTCAACATTCAACCACAACCCAACCCCGACCCCGACGCCAGACCAGTCTAAGCTGACGATGCCCTCCTCCTCCAGGCCTACAACTCCATGTTCAATGCCGACCCCAACGTCCCCCGATTAATAGGCAACTTCCCCCTCCTGCCCCTGCGCACAAAGACCCGTGGTCCTGCCTACACCCTCCCCTTCCCTAACCCGCCTCTGCCTGCCAACGAGTCCCCCGACCCGGACAGCGAGAGCTATGACATCCTCGACGAGGTCCTCGCCCTCTTCCGCGCAAACACCTTTTTCCGCAACTTCGAGATCCAAGGCCCCGCAGACCGTCTACTGGTCTACGGCATCTGGTTCGTCAGCGACTGCCTCACAAAGATCAAGCCTAGCGCTGGTGTCCGCGATGCCACAAAGGATGTCATGAACCTCGCTCTCGACACCAACTTCGCCATCCCGGGCGACCCGGCGTTCCCCCTCAACCAGGTACGATTACCTCCTTTCGTCCTCATTCCTGACCGTGGATCCTCCCTAACCCTGCCATCAGATGTACGAGCCTCCCCGTGACAGGCAAGACGCCGAGCAGCTCCGCCAATACATGTCCCAAGTCCGACAGGAGCTGTCGATGCGGTTACTCGCGAGGGTCTACGACGAGAACGGCGACGGAAAGCCGAGCAAGTGGTGGTTGAGCTTCACCAAGAGAAAGTTCATGGGCAAGGCGTTGTGATGCTGGTCAAGTAAAAACAAAAAGAAACGTTGCAACAAAAAGAAACGTTGCCGAGTGGAGGGTGAACCATCAGAAATGCGTTTGTGACTTTAGAGCGACGAAGGCCAAAGACGATGCCATTATACTCCGTCACAGAGCCCTACCAAGCCTGATCGGAGAATGCCAGGGTATCTAAATGCAAGCGAGTGCCAACTTCTTTTCTTTCACTTCAGAGCCGTCCCGCCATCCCATCCTCAGCCGCGTGACCAAAACCCAGCATCGTCTATACGCATCCCTATCTCACCCCGCCGCCCTCTACGCTTCCGTCTTTCTCCTCTTAAACTTGCCGCGGGCCTCGACCTTGCCCTCGGCCGGAACCGCCTTCCAGCCCGTAAACACGTAGCCGTCGGCACCTCCTCGTCCCATCATCATGGGGTGCGTGCGGCCAGGCAATACTTGCCAGCGTTTCGCGCGACTCGTCTGCACGTTGGCGCCCAGCAGCAGCGTCGGGTTGATGGGGAAATCATCGGAGCCCTCCCACCGCTCCAGCTCCTGAACCGACTTCCCGGCAGCCTCGGCAGGCGGGTTCGTGGACCAGCCCGCACGGCGCGCGATGCTGAAACAGTCGGCGAGCTCCGTCAGGGGTTCGATGCTCTGCGAGTAGATGGCGATGGGCGCTCCGCCGGCCAAGAGCGGCAGGGTATGCCGCAACACAGAGATGACGTCCATCGTCGTGGCGACGACGAGGCCCGAGAAGCCGCCCGCGCGAGTCGAGTCGACGATGTAGCGGGTGCGCGCCCAGCGCCTGCGCTTGCGGTGGTAGTTTCCTCGGCGGTTAGCCTTCCAGGAGTGCAATACCTCGTCAGAGACGTCGGGCGGGGGCGTGGAGTATGTCACGTCCTCCTCGGGTTCCAGGAGCTGGAGCCAGGAGATGGGGAGGAGGTTCGTGGCGAGGGGGTGAAGAGGATACGGCGGGTTCGGGTTCGTGCTGTCAAAGTTGTAGTATTTGAGGAGGGCCAGGCTCGGCTGGCTGTTGGGGTGGATGAGGGTTAGAGTGTTGGTGGGCGCGAAGATGGACTCGAAGTCGGCGCGCCGCGGGGGTAGTCTTCGGCGAGGGGGCTGTTGCTTTTGCGCCTCTCCGTCGTTCGCCGCTGGTGCGTCGGCCATAGCCTCGTCGGGTTTTGTTGTCGTCTGAGCGGCGGGTTCTGGGCTTGTTTGCTCGACCTTGACGACAGTCTCTGGGAGCTTGTCTCCGTTTGCCTCAGCATCCTTGTTCTCGTCCTGCCCAGTCTCCTCCTCGGTGTCGTTGGGGTACAAGAAGCCCATCCTTTCAGCCATAGCTGCGGTCACAAGACCTCCGGTATCGTCCACGACCAGCCAACGGCCACCCATCTCGGACTTTTCCAACATGCCAGACCCATCAGCCGTGACCACCTCGGGCTTATCTGTAGGCGGAAGTCCACCAAAGTGAACATTAGCCCAGCACCCCAGCAACCCCATCATCTCCTCCCTCATCTCCAGGACCTTGCCGGCATCCTTCTCCTCCAGAAGCCACTTGCCCAGCGTCAAGGGGTCGAGCGGCTGTACGGTGAAGCGGCGGATATACTTCTTCGTTTTGAGGAGCTTGTACTTGGCCAGGGAGAAGGACGTCTTTTGGTCGATAGCGGTGTGCGACAGCAGGAGCTTCGCAATAATGTCCTTGCCGGCGTCCGTGTTGCCCTGCTTCAAAGCCTCGATCTCCTCGGTCGTCAGAGTCTGTCGCGCCGTCTCGTCAATGATCTCACGTCGCGACCGCGCGACGACGTCGCCGCTCTCGTTGTCTACGACGGCAAACTCTGCTCCGTCGGGGGCAGCGATCACGTTCTCGAGGTCGACGCCGTCTTCTTCGGCGGGCTGCGCGCTCGTGTCGGCCAGGGCATCGGCGTGGATCTCGCTCGGGGGCACGACGCGTAATCTGCTGAAGTTTTCGCCTTGGCGCTTGTCTTGGATCTCGTAGGTCAGGTGGAACGGTCGGTCAATAACGAGATTCGTCGGGAACGAGCCGAGTTTGCCCAGGGAGATGGTTCTGGAGGAGAGTAAGCAAACCAGCGTCGAGCTGCGCAACGAGCAAGACTGACGTGTTCGGGATGATCTGGAGCACCTTCGTATCCTCCGAAAGAAGCTTCAGGGACACCCACTGGTTCGGCTTCACGAGGGAATGCATGGCTGCGGGCGACGGTGACCAAGCAGAGGTGGTAATTGAACAATCGAAGGAAGCCTTTTCGCGAAGAAGAAAAAGAAAAAAGTGGCTTATCGTTATCGCAAACTTGGAGGCGGCCAATTCAATATTGGGCGGTTGGTCCCTGCTATTCAGGTACCCCGCGCGGGGCATTCTTAGGTGAGCTCGCTGCTGGAAGCTTTGTGGACGCCCCTGAAGCTTCGCGTCGTAGCCGATCAACCAAACCAGTTCACACCTTCAGTCAAAAGGCTTCATCCCAGATAAGTGCTCGACGACGACGCATTTCTTACACCTTGTAGTACAATCAATCTATCAAGCCCATCATACTTGGAAATCCAATCTGAAGCGCATGCAGCAACCTCTCGACAGCCACGCATTGCCCAAGGAAACACTCGTTGTCGGTGCCTCACTCAACTCAGTCGTCTCCCTCACGTCGTGGGACATTTCCCGAGCCCAGAACTGCCTTCGCCCGATCCTTCATGCCCATCAATCTGAGAACGCCCGCAGTCGCGTGGAGAATAGCCGTGAGAGTTCCAAGCAAGAGAATAGGGAAGAGGGTGTACGTCGTGAAAACTGAGAACAAGGTCAGCAGCCAGACTCATGCACGCATCATCAATCAGCAACGGCAAATCTCCTAGACTTACACACGCCACCACCCGTCTGTTTTACCACATCGTAAAGCTCACCGCGCATGATCTCGAGGGCTCCAGCCTCCCACTTCCACGGCCCGACGAGTCGAAACTTGCTGTTGAAGTTCGATCCCATGGCCCACGTGAAGAAGGCCTTGAAACCCTTGCCCGTCATGAACGTGAAGGTCGGAGCAGCACCCATGTCCAGGGCAAGCTGGTATGCGTAGGACTCCTGCTCCACCCCGTGCTTGGTCTTGAAGAAGTCATGTCCGCCGCGGGCCTTGAGAGCGTAGTCAACCTCATAATGGGTCACGGCATCCGGGTCCGAAGGCGCAGACGGCATTTGCCGGGGATACTTGTACCGGAGAAGATTGAGAACCCAGAGCTGCGCTTGTAACTCGGCGAGCGGAGGAATCGCACCTATATCATCCATCAGCTTTGTCCAAACTGTCGAGCAGAAACGAAAATCGCGGCCATGACCTACCAATTCCAGGCCTTACGAAGCCAACGAAGCCCGCGGTCACGTCGCCTTGCTTCCAGATACCGCGCACATCTAGATCCTCGGGCTTGGGGTACTCATCGCCCATGAAGCAGACGCGACGCACGTATCCCGTAGCAAGAACAACCAGATCCGGTCGGATCGTGTTCGCGAGCGCCTCTCGATGCTCAAACCGCTTGCTGCAGGGGAAGACGGCTCTTCCGTCTTTCGAGAACGCAGTGGGCCAAGGTGCGGACAAGATTTTCCTTCCTCCAGTGTCTTTCAACTCGACGTTCATCACAAAGGCTCTCATGCGGGAGAGGGCGTCGGTTGGTCGGTGGCCTTCGTTGAGGTACGGAAGAGCTCGGTCGGACTTGACAAGGAACACTGCACACGCCGTTCAGCTGAAGTTCTTCGCGACTGGTGGATTTGGATGACTTGACGACTCACATGAATCGGCATTGTTGCGGTTCCCCTCGATGGAACCTACCCATTGGTCGGGGCCTGCCAGTGTGCCTCCAGAGATGTAGTGAAGCGTCTTGAGCGTTCTGTCGTAGATGAACCAAGGTAAGAACGAGTGTTGGAGTCGCTCCGGGAGATAGGCAGTGTCGAAGATGCTGGCAATGGCCGTATCGACAGGCTTTTGGCGAGGATCTGGCTTCAGGACTTTCATGACGATTGGCAGCGGAATTGTCTGAGAGAATCAGCTGGGTTCCAAGTAGCTACGGCATGCGACAAACCTTCTTAGCGCAGTAAAAGCCATCTTTATGGCACATGACGACCTCTCGGGCGCCAGAAGTCACCGCAAGGTGAGCAAGGTCCATGGCGGTCTCTCCAGCTCCCAGTACCACGACTGATGTATTTTGGCCGAACTGTTTTCTTCCCTTCACTTCGGATGAGTGAAGTATGGTAGGTACGTTGGAAAGGCCATCGATGTCGGGAATCGAAGGCACGTTGTTGAGGCCAGTACAGACAGCGATGGCATCGCAATCCCAGTACAGGGACTCCGTGTCGCCTTCGGTTCCATGCTCAGGCCTGCACGCGCTGACGCTTCTGTAGCATACGCGATGTCCGCCGTTGGGGATTCTCGACACTCGGAGGACCTCGGTCCCCATCTCGATGAGACTCCAGAGCCCGAAGTGGGTGCAATAATCCTCGAGGTATCGTACATATTCATTCATCGGCAAAAAGTCCGGCAGCTCTCTGGCGACTCGAAAGTCGGAGAAGGCCGTGAGATACTTGGAAGATACCATCTGTTTCTTCGGTGTCAGTTCACTGCTCCCCCGGACGGTTTAGGTGAAGCCATCTCGCTCGTCACGCTGCGGGCGACAACGTCTGGGATTCTTGCAAACGTACCTCGGCTTCCTCATACACCTTGTGCTTGTAGACGCCTCCAATGCTTTCTTCCTTCTCGAAAACTCGAATCTCGATATCGGGCAGGCCAAAGTAATGTCTCGCCTGGCTGAGATACTTGGCAGTGACGAGACCAGAAGCCCCGGCGCCGATGACTGCCACCTTCATGGATTTCATGGTGCGGTCAAGGTGATACTAAACAACCAGTTGGTATTGAAGATTCCACGGCAGGAATTTTCTACCTCACTTCGACGCGTTGGTTTTCAGGTATGGATGCTAAGAGACCAAGGTCGGGTAGTTGCACCAATCCCGGTCTAGGGCTAGAGGCTTTGTTGACGTTTGGGGGCTCTCTTTCCGAAAATAGAACGTTTGCTGCTGCTTCCAATGTCCAAGCTTCTGAGTTGAGTCTGGAGGCCTGAGACCTCAGGATAAATCTGATAGCTGGGCAGGTCTTGGTGAGTCGTCTTTATGAGATCGAGCAGGGCCTGGAGACAAGGAGCTGTGGCTGGCCTGGCCTGGCTTCAGCACTTCCGAGGGCACAGTATACGCAACCGCACGAGTGATCTAGTCAATTCAGGGGCCCAATTGAACATTGGAGAAAGGACTGCGCAACAGGTGATCAAATGACACCAAATACGACCAGTGAAGTAGCACACAAGGGGCGGTGTATTTGATTAACAAAGACAAAATGTAAGAAGGACAACTCCACGTGACATTACAGAAGCACTGTGAGAGCCATTGAAGATGCAAGAACCAACAAATGGTCTACATATGAGCAGGGAGGGTGGTGTTGCCCCTTTAAGCACTCAGCTTCTCACCTTCGTAAGCAGGGCATTGAGACTTATTTCTTCAGCGAGGGCCATGATGAGGTTTGAATAGTCGGATTCGGCGGGATGAGATTCAATCGGGGCTGACATTTATGCCCAGCCGGTCTGAAGATGGTGTGTAAGATAGCGCGCCAAGGGGGCGAAGTTGGCCCCCAGAGAGCCCCCAAGAATTCGGTGAAGCACACGACAAAACGATTGGACTTTCGCTTCAGCTAAATAGGTCAGCAAGCTGAATTGGGCAACGCTATGAGCTGATGCGGCTTGGGCAGGGCGGAATCGGCTCAGAAAGTGAGATGTGACATTCCAGGCGTCAGCGGTTGTCGCCTGATAGGCACATACAATCAGGGGCAATAATACAGAACTATTGATCTTCGTTATGTCATAGAATAGACTTTAATCGCAGTAACAAAAACGTATTCGATTTGATGTATCACGCACACGTACACAAGACCCTCTGATAGGGAGCGGAGAAATATGTCGTCAGTGAAATCAGCTATTACCATTTACGGGACAGGTTTTCAGTCGATAATTTCGGATTCCAGCAGATTAAATCCATAAATGAAACGAGATAAATTGAGGAGGATATGGCACGCCTCTTGGGCATGATGAGTCTTCGTAACTCTCCTCTCTTCCGAGTTTCTGGTCCGATGACCTGCTAGCCTCTGAGAGACTTTTCTGCACTCTTTCCTCATGCAGCCTCTGAACCTTTTCCCTGAACCAACGTAGATGTTCCGAATAATCGGGGCCCAATATCAAAGCAACGCCGTGAAGAATGCGGCTCGCCCATCCCTCCATGTACAACAACCACTCCAGCTTTTTTATCGGCACGACCGAATGTGCCAGTATCAGAAGCGCAAAAGGCTTCTTATCCTTCAAACACTGAACGAAATGCACCTCGGTGCGATACACGCAGCCTATGATGATCCCCATCTTTCCATTGCGTGTTTCGGCTCTTTGGCAGTCCCGCATGTTTGCTGAAAACACGCAGTCAAATCCGTCAGCATATTCTCGTAAATCTTCATGTCCGATTCATTCGACGCGGCCACCAAATCATGGCATCTGCCTCAGGATTCATGCTGGTTTACCTTGATTCTCCGCCGCCTGCAGCTCTTGCAACCATTCCTGGACTTCTTGTGGAATCTCCTTTTCGCGATGTGCCATGTCGTGCATGTGCAGCCGGCGCCGCCGTGCTTAGGCATATGTTTCATCGAAGCGGAATCGCTCATGCCGATCGCACGATTGCCCTTTACGAACACGGCGATTTGGAGAGAGTTCTCGAGCTTGAAGAGTTGCTACAGTCATGAACATGAGTGATTCCAGTATGGAACGAGGTAGGAAGATTCCATTGGTTCGCTGTAATGTGGGGGTCCTGCCATGGAACCACCTACGCTTTGTACTAGGATCGTCCCAGTCTTAGACGGCCAAGTTGAGTTCAAGAAGAATACTAGTCAAGATAACTCTGATACCTACCTCATTGCCTCATAAGAGAAAGACGGCTCTGAGTATTTCTACTATTAGCAAGATTGCGTAAGTAGGAGATGACAGGACCTACGTCTATGTCAGTGTGCGAGACGTAAGCTGTGGTTTCAATGTTCCATCAGACCTAGAGAAAAGCTTGAGTGAAGATTTTGAGAAAACCCATGAGAATGTTTGAAGTGAGACTTCTCAGAGGTTTTGAGCTTGGAGAGGGATATAGCGACCGGTTCAGAGAATTCTTGCCATGGAGAATTCCCGATCAGGAATCTCGTCACGAACACTGGGCAGTTCGGATGAGAAAAGACCCAACTGAGTTGAAGAAGATATCGAGTATCATACTAGTTCAGCTATTTCACTAATTTTTAGGTCAAAGTTCCTCAAGTAAGGTATCTTATAGGTTTTCTATACTGTCCTATCTATGGATTGCTAAAGAGAACAATGAAGTATATTTATGTGCTTGTCTTCCCAAAGATCCCTGCAAATCTAAGTGGGACCTGCACTGAAAGCTACCTAATAATGGCCTAGGAATTTTCGTACTGATACGAAAAGTGTCCGGCTTCGACCTATTGAATGCCCACTTGGCATAAGGGGCCGCTCTTGCATGCAGAATATTTCATCGGTCAGACAGCATTAGCCTCCAAGTAACGTCACCTGCCAGAGTCCACAATTCTCCGGGCTGCGTTGTATAGGGGAGTCTAAGTCGAACCAAGACTATCTCTGCCAATTACTTCACACTTTCATGGGGATCCAGCCTTGATAATGAGTAACATTCCCCGGACCCAATGATCGTGTAAGTGTTTCAAAGCCTATCTACCTTCTTTACATGTCAATCTTCGCTCTCGCCATGTGTTCAACAAGGGTTCTGTTTCCTTGTAAAGTCTACCTGATCAGGTATTTGGCAAGGCGTCGGGAACTTCTGAGGAAGCAATCTAAATGACAGCGCACTTATTCGCAACTTAGGATATGTTTGGTCAAGTTGTCCTGACCAGAACTACAAACGTGACGTTCGACATAGCCACGATGAGAACTT
Source organism: Colletotrichum neosansevieriae (assembly GCA_036785495.1). NCBI lineage: Eukaryota > Fungi > Ascomycota > Sordariomycetes > Glomerellales > Glomerellaceae > Colletotrichum > Colletotrichum neosansevieriae. Next base: position 78,826 of record JAVHLV010000052.1, on the reverse strand, counting down.
GGCGCTGACCGATGCCTTCTACCTACGACTGAACCACACGTTAGCAATAGCAATATCCGATGGTATCCCAAACGGCTACTGCTGAGGCCTCTCGGCGGTCTAGTTCTAGGTTTTACTAAGCCCGATGTGCGCGGCAACGCACCCCGGGGTCGGACGATCGCCAAGAGAGCTTTATTTCGAGGCTGTTCCTAGAGACAACGTGACTGATCGCTAAAACATCGGATTGAGACGAAAGGCGGTGCGCGGGTCAATTTGGACCACATCAGTTCCGTCCCGACTCCCGAGTCCATCATCAAAGACAGATGCTTCACAATTCTTCAATCACGTACGCATCACAATTGCTTGGCCCGATACATTATGTAGACTAATTTTATTCATTATTTTTATATCCCTGTGAGCACACACATACACACACACAGATGCGTTCCGCCCATCCTGTTCAAACTTCACGCAATGCCAACACCCCTTTTATGTACATTAAATTTAGTAAATGGAGACGACATGTTCGTCGAGGAAACTTTTCCCCGGGTTCCGGGGAGGGGTATATTGCGTTGTTTAAAAGTGGGGAGCATAGAGGAAGAGACCCATGAGGACACCGCCGAGGGTGCCTGCGACGGGGATGGTCATGATCCAGGAGAAGACCAAGAGGCCGACACGCTGGAAGTTGACAGCCTTGAGACTGCCGTTGCACAGACCGACACCAACAGTGGCGCCGGTAATGCACATGGAGGTAGAGACGGGCAGAGAGAACTGGGAGAAGACGAGAACGGTGATGGCGGCGCCCATCTCCATGGAGCTGCCACGGCTGGGAGAGTGGTAGGTGATCTTGTTACCCATGACTGGTTCTTGTTAGTAGCCGTCTCGGTCTTGTCTTGTGTGTGTGTGTGTGTGTGTGGAAGTGAGAACTTACCCTTCATGATGTTGTAACCGTAGGTGATCAGACCAAGCGAGATGGCGGCGGAGAGAACAGCAAGCTGCCAGACGGGGACGGGGGCCTTGGCGGCGGCGGCGTCACCGGTGGTCCAGGCGGAGTAGATGACAGCCCAGGGACCGACAGAGTTGCCAATATCGTTGGCGCCGTGGGCGAAAGAAGCAGTGCAGGCCGTGATGATCTGGACGAAGGAGTAGGTGTGCTCGACCTCGTTGGGGTACTTCTTGGCGGCGCCGTAGACGCGCTTCATGCGCTCACCCTCGGGCGTGCCGGCGACACCGGTCTGGGCAGCGTGGATGTCGTAGTGCAGACCGTAGAGGGCACCGACGACGATCATGGCGGGGATGCGCTTGAGGAGGATCTTCATGTTGTGGAGCTCGTAGATCTGGCCGGCGCCCATGGGGTTGTCGCGGAGGAGGCGCATGGCCCAGCCCAGAGGACCGCGCTTCTTGAGGAGCTTCGCGCGCAGCTTGGCCTCGCCCTCGGCCTGGAGCTGCTTGTAGGTGGGACCCTGGCCGATCTCGGCGGCGGCAAGAGACTTCTCGTGAGGGATATGGGTCTCCTTGCTCTCCTTGAGGGGCTCGTCGCCAGAAGTCTCGGAGGCGTGGGAAGACTCGGTGTGGCGGGGGAGGGTCTCGTCATCGTCATCCTCCTGGACGACGGCGTAGTTGGGGACCTTGGCCTGCTCGGCAACGTCGACGGCAGGGCGCTTGAAGAGAAGGGGGCCCAGGAAAGCGTGGTACCACTTGACGGCCTGGTCTTTCTTGATGACCTTGGCGTGGACGTAGGGGACGAAAAAGAGGGCGGCCAGAATGCAAAGACCACCGCCGGTACCCATGGTGACGGCGGCGATGTACCACGAGGGCTTCTTGCCCAGACCCAGGTTGGGAGAGCCCTTGTAGACGATGGACAGCGTGCAGACGGTACCGGCGATGAGGAAGAAGAATGGCGAGGAGTAAACGGCCCAAGGGACGGGGCTCTTGCGGACGTGGACGATGAACTTGATGAGCGAGAAGATGATGGCACCGAAGCATCCCGAGATGGCGGGAGCCATGGCCAGACCGGCGAAGATGGCACCGAGACCCTTGCCCTTGTTCCAGCCCCATTGGACCTTGTCTGCGCCAACAGTAGCAACACCGACACCAGCAACGGCGGAAATCAAAGAATAGGTCGAAGAGACGTGGGCCGAGTGTCGTGTGCACCACATGACCCACGAAGAGGCGGCGGCGAGGGCGCAGGTGAAGGCGAGCATCTGGACACCGGCATTGTCGTTGAAGGCGGAGTTGGGGATGATGCCGTTCTTGATGGTCTCGGCAGTACGGGCACCGACGGTGATGGCACCGAGCATCTCGAAGATGGTGCCCAAGACCATGGCCTGTCTGTAGGTGATGGATCGCGACGACACACTGGTCGCCCAAGAGTTTGCGACATCGTCTGAAGGTTCATACGAGTCAGCCTCTGAAAGTCAAATCTCTACTCATGTGTGTGTGTGTGTGTGGTTGTTGCAAAGACACTGAGGCCACCCTGTAGTGTAGTTACACACAGGCGATCTGTGATGCGCCAGATGGATTCGGATGTACTACTCACTTGCACCGTTGTTGTATGCATCGAGCATGGCAAAGAAGGTGCCAATGGCAAAGACGTAGGTATATTGGTCGAGCGCCATTGTGACTGACTGCTGCTTGGCCGGGTTGCTGGGCGAGCAGTTGTTTGGATCTCGAAGAATGAGGGGAAGGGGGTGCTTGCTGGAGGACAGGACAGACACACGAGACGATTTCTGCCAGAACGAGCGTGCGCAATAGACCTTTTATGTATTTCCTTGGCAGCTCTGGTTCACGAAAGCGTGGCGGCCATCAGCGGATGCAGAACCCAACTCTGACTCTGCTCCAGTTTCGTCGGAGTCAAGCCCATGTCTCTCCAGGTTGAAGGGTCGAACGAGGTGACAAGGTCCTCCTCGTTCATTATGGTGGTGCTCCGTGCTCCGCACTCCTCCGAAGATGCGTTAGCCTGGAGGCTGTAGCAGTGCAGAGACTGAGTCGAAAGTTGTGATTCTGTACTTCAGTGTGTAGACAGTCGCCTCTCTCACATGGTCCTCCATGGTCGATGGACGGATAGTAGACCGGACGGGATGCATCAAGGATATTCTTTACGGGTTTAGCGTGCCAAGATGTCGGTATCCCTAGCATACTAGCCCGGATCCACCTAGCAAGCTTTACCTTATCTTTATTCAGGCGAGGAATCCCATCCCTCATCCCGCAAAGATTGGGGGACCAGGGGGGGTGGAACAGTCTGGAGTTGACGAATCATGCACCAGAAACTCTCCACGTGTGGCATCTTTTCGCTGCTGTTGTTCGACTTAAACTTGAGCACCCCCCCTGTTCTCCGAGAAGCATATTAAGAGAACGCCAAGCCCTCTAGCCCAGGCTTTTGTTGTTGCAGTTGGTTGGGCCTTTTGCACAAGAACAGCTTTTTCTGCTTGAGAAAACAATAACTTCATACTACCACGGACTCCCAAGTTCCAACCCCACGCACGCCTCCTCCGACCGACGCTCGACCTACCGAGAAGGGTTTGCCGCTCCGGTCATCTCTGGGATTCTGACGGCTTCGTATCCACCAACATATGACCAACATGAAATGTTTCTGCTTTGGAATTCGCAGCTAGGCCCGACTCGAACCGGGGGGGTTTCCATCCACTCAGCCACTACCAGCCAATTGACACGACAACCCGAGATCAAGGGCCGGTCTGTTGTAAACTTGTGTATCTCCTAGCCATCCGGAGTGCGCGTCCTGGGCACGTTGCAAAAAGTCTTTTCGCCATACCTGCGCAGCCAGTTCTTGGCGCTTCGGTCTCCGTTTTGGTATAACCCGGTATGCAACCTGCGATGAACACCTCGGATCAGTGAATGAGACGCCCGTATTGGCCACTCAACGACACGACGCATTCTAGCTGAACTTTTGAAGCCCAAAGTGCCCAATCGTGACCGAGGGCGCGTGAGTTGTTCGACTGGACAAGTGAGCTAATTCAGGCGCGAATATCCAACTTCATCCGCTCGGTATCTATTACAGGTAGATCAGCCGTCGAAGCAGCATGGCGTGCTAGGCTGAGACTGAGAGAGAGCGTTCGCTTCGCGTGTATTACAAATCTGTGGTCGCAAGCCGCTGCTCCAGCACGATGGAGACATCTAATTGCGCTTACTATACCACCCTGGACCTTATTTGATGTTGGCTGTCTTACGAGGCTGTCGCACGTGTCTGTCGTGACTTTTGACGAGAGTCAGGGCTAATTCCGCTTCATTCACATCAAACCGGCTCAGCATCGATGTGTACAATCACGGCCTTTCCATATCAATCTTGAATTGACGTTGCAGGTCTCGTGGAAATCTCACTTTTGCCAAGTCGGGTGTCCGATGCCAGGACGTAGCCAAGCCTTTCGAACCCTTCGATTGGGATCGAATAGGTGTCAGCCAGAACATTGGCAAAGGGTTGGCAAGGCTTGCGACAGGCTGAACAGAATACCAAGCATTGCGCCTCCCCGGCGACAAGACTCTGGGCAATCCAACCGACCGAGTTGAAGGATGGGTATGCTACTACGCGTGAGGGTTGGCAAAGTTTGACGCCCAACCGCCCCTGAACACGACACCATCTGCCAACCTCTCGACGACCCGAAATTTCGGATTTCAATTCACTTACCATCTTGGGATCTCTTTCCTCCTATTCTCACTTTTTTCCAAGACACGTCCGTCTACGAACGGCGTGGAAGACCGCCAAGACCGAACCCCCACCGTCCGGCTGGCCCCGCCCAACGGATCGCCGAGTCCGAGCCCACGTGCTCCTTTCGTAGGCCAGGAGAGACCGCACCGGTTGGTTCGCGAAGGCAAGCCGGGACGAAATTTTTATTTTTTCTGGGCGATGCCTCGGCGATGACCCTGCATGGGGGGGTGTTTCAACCCGGTCCTGGCTCGTCGAACTGTATTCATTTGCAGCGGCACGCCACATTCAGCTGCTAGATGCTAGATGAGGTGCATGGCGAAGAGATTTGGTGACATCGCTCACGCCTCAGTCTAGGAGCTTTTTCGAAGTTTTTGTCTGCACACCCCCGGGTTCCCATTGCTTGGGCCGGGCCAGTCCTGCCAGTCCAGTCGACAAGACATCGGTTTGCTCATTACCCAACCCAAAGAGAGCCAGTCAAAAGGGGATCAGTCCTTGAAGAAATGCGGTGAATCCCGATGGTATGGCCTGCTGAATCCTTGAGCTTTTCTCTCAGGCTGCGTGTATACGTCGCCATGTGGCAGACGCTCTCGGTAGTTTTGAGACAATGCGCACCACTGACGCCGTCGTCCATCACTCCTAGCATGACGAGGACGAGTTTTCATCAACGATGCTATTAGATGACGAGACTTTCACACACACACACATACAAGTCTCATGATCCTGGTCAAGAGGCTAGAAGAAGTAGGCGCGGTCAATGGATGCCCAGATGTAGACATGGCCGATGGGTCATGTCAGAACCATATATGCCAGGATGATGCCTCTCTGCATGAGAGGTGCCTCTCTGTTGTGCACATGGCCAAATGGCAAAGCTTCTGCCTGATAGGTCACCACGAGGCCAAGCAAGCTTCGATATGCGAACTACTGAAGTATCTGTACTGGACCCAGACCTTCCCGCCATGCATGCATGCATGCAAGCGCCAGCCAAGCCAATCTTTCTCATCAGCGGCAATCGTAAGCACTTCCGGAGTGGGCCGAGCGGCCGGTTAAACGGTTTCCGGATCACTTGGTGCACTGGCAACTTGGTCTTGACGATTCCTTAGCTTTCTTGGCGATGAGAGAAGCGTGGTGACAGGGTATGTCTTACACTTCACCTGGTGATATCCGGCAAACTGATATGGCCTTGGTTCGACTCCGTCCAAGGCTTTTTTTTAGCTGAAGTTGCACACGTGATTTCAGACAACAGAATGAGAACCCAGAGACAAACAAGAGAGCCCGGAACGAGAAGTACCGTGCATGGCGGGCTCCGTGATGGCTCGGCAGAAGGCGGGGGCGGGGGACATGCGGAGAGTCACCCGGCCGGAAAACCACTTCCTCCGCCTTGCGCGACGGGCGGCCGGCAGCGGACCACTGACTGGGTCGCCTTGGCACGGGTTACGATTTCCGCCGTATCAGGACCCGTAGCATCTGGACGCACGACTGCCCATAAGTTGCGCGTTCCCGCACCGCCTGCCCCGCCCTCCGATCTTGTCAAGTGGCGCTTCCAGGATAGCTATTCGTCCTTCAGCATGACCGCGAAGAAGAAAACAGCACTCATCTACGGCGCCAGCGGTGTGTCTGGGTGGTCCTTCGTCAACGAGATATTGCACGACTACCCTGACGCCAGCACCTGGGATCGCTGCATCGCACTCACGAACAGGCCACTAGACCTGGCGAAAACCCTCTGGCCCAAAGACGCGAGACTGTCTGTAGTTTCGGGCGTCGACTTGTTAGCAGGAGATCAAAATGACGTGAATCAGAAGATGAAGGAGAAGGTTTCGGCCATCGACCAAGTCACTCACGTCTTCTATCTCGGTGGGGTCAGCCTCGGTTTATGCACATGAGATGGGGAGTATAATGTATTGACAGACGGGGTAGCTTACAAGGCCCATACGGACCGCGACTATGAGGCCGAGTACCACGAGAACATTGACATGTTCAAGCGAGCCGTCGTAGCCGTCGACGTGCATTCTCAACATCTCGAGTTCGTCGTCTTGCAGACCGGGTCCAAGGCTTACGGCTGCCATCTTCTCCGCAATCGCCCCGGCAACATGGTTCCGCCCATGGCAGAGACGCTGCCGAGGATGAGCCCGCCGTACGACGCAGGCTTGTTCTACTACCCGCAACTCGATTGGATCGCCGAGTATTCGAGAGGGAAAAGTTGGTCGTGGATCGAGACAAGACCGGATATCGTGGTCGGGTTCGTGCCGAACGGCAACTGGTACTCCCTCGGAACCTCGTTGGGCATCTTCTTCAGCTTGTACCGGCACATTCACGGAGCCGGCGCCGAGTGCCCGTTCCCCGGCACCGAAGACAGCTGGAACGCGCTGAGCGTTGACGCCTCGGCCGACATGATTGCGCGACAGACTCTCCACCTGTCGACCTTGGCCGTTCAATCCGTGGAGAAGGGCGATGCGTTCAACGTTGGTGACGCGAGGAGGCCATCGTGTTGGCGGGAAAAGTGGCCGGTGCTGTGCGACTACTTTGATCTGAAAGGTGTGAAGAGCGATCAAGACAACCCGATTGAAGTGCGAAGATTCATCCGGGACAACATCTCCATGTGGGACGAACTGGAGAGCAAGCATGGGCTTGAAAGAGGCCACGCGGACAACCCCATGATCTATCCCGGGTTTGAGTACTTTCTCCTCACGCAGTTCGATACCGACCGGCATTTCGACATGTCCAAGATGTATAGTACAGGATTTGGTGAAGAGCGGTCGACGATAGAGGCTTGGGGTAAAGTGTTTGACAGGATGAGAAAGGCGAGAATCATCCCTCTGACCTTCTGATGCCGCGCGATCAGGCGAAGAGTCAAGCGACGCTCTCATAGATACGTGTGGATGGTTTGAAGAAAGCATAAGCCTGATGTATTGTATATTCAACACAGACCAGAGCGATTGAGTCTTTTCTTCTTCTTCTACAATCACCATGGCTAATAGATGAGTTATTCTTCCCTTGCGCTATTTTCTCGTCTCCTTCGCCTTTGGTGACGATATGAGGAAAAGCGTGGCAAGACTTGAAATGCAACGGTTACTCGCCGCTAGTCCTCATCGCATCACCGACTTGCAAGTCTTGGCGCAGAAGCTGGTGTTGGTGCCGAGAAGACGTGATGACTTCTCGTTGGGTTGCTTCGGCATTCATGAAGATGCTGACATTTCTCGCCAGCTGGCATCAGCTGGAATCTGACTGGCATTGAGACAGACGTTGCGAGTCATTGCGCAAACTCCTGTCCGATCTCCTGCAGCACCAGCGTTCGGCAGTTCACGCCCCGCTCGCCCAGCTCACATGGCTATCCATGCTCTCTCAAGATGACACAAAAAAGCTCAGAAAAACAAAACGACCTCGATGACAGTCACTAAGTCGAATCAAGCATTTGTTCCGCTAGTCAAACGCAAATCTGCCAGACGCGGACATGAACCATGTCTTGCTCCGCTTGCGCAACAAACCTTGGTTAATTTGGGCAAGGCAAGGCATCGCGGAACCTGCTCGTACTCCGTAGACGTCGTATTAAAATACGCTACCTGGGGTCCTGGAATGCTTATAATATAGGCAAAAAGCTTCCGCGAGGCAAGGTTCTTCAACATTCAAGAGCCGATACAGTGGCCTTGTGAGTTCAAGCCACAGATACTTGTCAGGGATGTTTTACTTTGGCCTGCAACCGCAGTAACGCCATCCCGTGGGTAACGGCGGCGGACGGGACTGGGCGGCAGGATCCGTTATAGTCTTGTCGTGTGTCTACCCCGGGCACCTCGAACATCTTGCGCTGCCGGGGACAGATTTGTGTAAAAGGTGTACGAGTTGTCCTTGGAAGATGAGAATGGTTAACGTTACATCAACCATCTGGAACGAATCAAAACATGGCAGACGTGATCACGCAAGGGGCTGGATTACGCTGCGAGCCGTGTGTACTCCTCCCTCCTTCGGGCCAACAATACATCGAATGTCCGTATTGTTCTCTCCAAACCCCAGGAGCTTGAGTGCTCGCTTCGCCAATCACTGCTCTCAAGAAGCGACTCTGCACTCACTCTCCCTCACATGATGACATGCTTGAATGTCCATCATTCGGGGGAATTCTATACTAGCTCTGGGCAGGCATGCCAAGGACGTATGGGCGAACTCCAACTCGTTTCCAAGATCCACCTCGCCTTCTTTGACTGGTTTCCCTCCAACCTTCCACCCCGCACTTGGGGCCACTTCCCCAGCAACCCAGAACGCGCCGTTCCCACCCCCGCAATCCTTCTCCAAACACCCGTTACCCCCCAGATGAGCATGCCCGATGGCCTCTCCACCCCCGGTTCTTCCTTGCTAGAAACCTCGAACTGCGACTGCGTGTGGCTTTTTGCCCTCTCTTACGACGGTTAGCCGGCCATGGCAGACCGGGATGATGGCCATGTTCGACGGCGTAGCGAATCGGCGCATGGGAAACCATTCAGGCTCCAAACGACCGAGAGTACGGCCGGCTCGACTTCTTATAATCTTTCATCCGACCCCGTCTTCCCCTCGTTCCAGAATGCTTCTTCTGTTCTTTTTGCCGCGCATTAATACCTGAGCCGCGACAAGCACAAGTCCGAGCAACAAAACGGCTACTAATTCCCCGCCCTGTCTCGTGTGTCGGCACCCGGGGCTTTGACCTCAACACAATTACCGTTCCCAGCGCCATCGCCATCGCCTCTGCTTTCTTCCCTCAGTGTCCAAGACAGTTGATCTCACGATCCGGGACCCCAAGATGGGTGTTAAGCAATTCTTCAAAGACCGGTCCTTGCGCCAGAAGGACAATGTGCGAACGAACGCTGCCGAGTTGACTCTGAAAGAGTCGCTCTTCCCCATCTTTCTCGTCACTATCCTCTTCTTCCTCTGGGGATTCTCGTACGGTATGTCATCTATGCGCCAATCCGCGCAGAACAAGTCTTGGCCTGCATGAATGCTGACACTGCTCATCGCTTGCCAGGCTTGCTGGATACCCTCAACAAGCATTTCCAAGAAACCCTCGGTATCACGAGGGCTAGGTCCTCAGGGCTACAAGCTGCTTACTTCGGGTATGTTTGATCTTTGGAGATGCACTCAGTTTCTGTTGGTGTTCACAGCGCGATACTGCTCGTCCGACAGCCTTGCGTGCAGCGTATTGCTTTCTGCAAAGGACCGAAGAAGTTCTGCAGCGCCCTACATCTACACATGCTAATCCGTCTCCCCAACAAGTGCCTATCTCGTTGCAAGCCTCGGACATGCTTCTTGGATTCTGCGACACTGGGGCTACAAGGCCACCTTCGTCTTCGGCCTCTTCCTCTACGGCCTAGGCGCCGTCATCGCAATCCCATGCATCATTGCCAAGAGCTTCGGCGGTTTCTGCGCAGCCATTTTCGTCATCGGTAACGGACTCGGTTCTCTCGAGACCGCCGCGAACCCCTACATCACCGTCTGCGGCCCTCCGAAGCACAGCGAGATCCGAATCAACATCTCTCAAGCCTTCAACGGCATCGGCACCGTCGTGGCCCCCGTCATGGGGTCGTACGTCTTCTTCGACTTTGACGACGAGCGCGCTCTCCAGAACGTCCAATGGGTCTACCTCGCCATCGCCGTCTTCGTGTGGTGCCTCGCCGTCGTCTTCTGGCTCTCGCACATCCCCGAGATCACCGATGCAGACATGGAGTTCCAGGCTTCCGAGACCCATGCCAACACCGACGATAAGCCGTTGCGGAAGCAATACCGTCTGTTCCATGCTTCGTTTGCCCAGTTCTGCTACACTGGCGCCCAAGTTGCCATTGCCGGGTACGTCTCTGTCGAGTCCCTTCTCTCGTCATTTCCGGACGCTAACGTGAACTCAGCTTCTTCATCAACTACGTGACCGAACGTCGCGACAACACGGACCCTGCCCTCGGAGCAAAGTTCTTAGCCGGCGCTCAAGCAGCTTTTGCCGTTGGCCGTTTCGTTGGTGTCGGCATCATGCACTACGTCAAGCCTCGCTGGGTGTTCATTGCCTTCTTGACGTGCTGCGTCATTTTCATCGCTCCGTCAATCACCCAAACTGGCGATACTGGCATGGCAATGTTGTACATGGTACTTTTCTTTGAATCCATCTGCTTCCCGACCATCGTGGCTCTTGGCATGAGAGGTCTCGGCAGACATTCGAAGCGAGGCAGCGGCTTCATTATTGCTGGTGAGTTGTCCTATCGTGCCGAACCCGTCCCTCCATCGACTGACGATCCCGAACAGGTGTATCTGGCGGTGCCGTTGTACCCCCTTTGCTGGGCGTTGTTGGCGACGCCAAGGGCATGGGAATCGCCATGGTCATTCCTCTCATATTCTTCGTCTTGGCGTGGAGTTACGCATTTGCCGTCAACTTCGTCCCTGCCTACAAGATCGTTGTCGATGCATTCACCGAGACCGAAGTGGGCGTCGTTCCGGTTGACGAGGAGAAGGAGAAGGGGGGAATCGAGGCCATCGAAGAGAAGAACACCACCCCAACGGTACGATGACTTATCACGTCATGATGCGAAAGGGAGTACCCCCCCATCATCTTGGACGAACTGTTTGCAAAGGGTTTTTGGTCTTCTGTTGAGATACCACTTGATATTTTTAGTTCCACAATTCGAGGATACCTGTGTAACAAGACTGCTTTTTGTAACTTTAAACTGAGAGGCCGTGTATTCCTCCACTTGACACAATTTGCAGAAATTTACGTTCTTATCTCGGTGGCTAGGGAGTTCGCCGAGTATTTCTCGTCTTTTTGTGTCTGTTTCGATACTTGGCACAGTTGTGTAATCATTCCTCCCGCATTCGTTTCATAAGACACCGTAGTTTGTGTTACGGACTGAGAGAAGTCCACAACGACTCCTCAGTCTCTCTTCTATTTCAGGTCAGCTGTGTCACTTTACTACATGCAGATCGAGGCATGAGACATCGCGGCGAACCATGTACCCACTGTGATGTGTATTGATAGGGACCTAACAAACCATACTTCCTTTTCGTACCAAGTCAGATATTGCCAAATCTCGAGAGGAATCGAGATTTTGTTTAAAGGAGGAGGTTCACAAGCAAAGCTTCTCTGAGTAGCCCCAAATAGCATACCGCAAATCGTTAGCAGACTCTTGGAAAGGGTAACAGCACAATTAATCATCCGCCACTCATAATTGTGCGAAGAGGTGCAATCGGGACAGACGTCGATCTTTAGCTTTCTTCGTCATTGACTTATGGAAAAACGTCTTTGAATGCTTGTGACCGATATCTGGGTAGATGCCGAACATAGTTTCGGTTAGATGTCTTGGAGCACTGCACAGAGGCAGGCTCTTGTTCTTGACCATTTCGTGAACTCGACTTTTGATACTCATGTTCGCAAACCCTCTACTCAATTCACGAGAAGCTTAATTCCAAAGGCAGGAGTCACAATACAAAAGATTTCGCACTAGAAGTCAATGTTGACTGTGTAAGTGTGGTTTTGCAGACTATCTCATTATCCAAAATGTATAAAGACTTATAACAATTGAGTTCAGGGTAGATTGATTGGCTTTCAGAACTCGAATCAATCAAAGAGCTCTTGTTGATTGAAATCCACGGGTTGAATGCAATCAACTAAAGGGTGGAACAGTTCTGGAACTATGTTTAGGTACCTGTGATGTATCATGTGCGAGGCCTGATTCAACCGAAAAGGATTGGAAGCTACATTGGCCTTAGACTCATATCAGTGTTCACACAAGGTACTCAAACACCTCTCCTGGAGAGCACTACTAGCCTAGATTTATATAGCACTTTCATATCAGCACGAACAGCAGAAGGCGGTCAGTTGTTCTCCAGGCTATGAGTTGAAACTTATCTTGCTATTTCTTGTCTGCTTTCTATATTTATGTGGAACGCAAAGCGCAGTTCGAGATTCGAATAGGGAAGAGGGTAATATCGCGCTCTAGCAATCACCGGCAAGAATAATAAGAGTCTAATTCTTACCGATCCAAGAACCCCTAATGAGAGATCAAATGGGGAAACATGGTTGAATAACCTCCGGAACCAGAAAGGCCTTATAAAATCTCGAGCAGTGTCGCATCAGGGCTCCGTCTTACTCCGAGATGCTCCTTTCGTCGGGGCTCCAAACGGCGACCCCGCACCGGCCCCGGCGGACCTGAACCAACCTCTCCCGGATGCCGGCCCCCACTCTCGCCGCAGCCCGGACTCACGATCGCCGAATTTTCTACCCCCCGAACTCGAACTCGACGGAGGCCCACAGTCAAGACAGAAACACGCCGACATCCGGATTGGCAGGACCAGGAGCACGCCACTCGCTTCTGCACCGGCGGGCCCCCATGGCCGAAAGAAGAAAAATTGCGAGCTTGTCAAAAGGGACCGCCCTGCCCGCTCTCGGTAACCGCTAACCACCGCGGCCACTTCCGTCCCCGCGGAAACCTACCTCTTCTTCTCTTGCACTTCCAAGGTTTCGACGAGGCTTCCAAGGTCACCGATCCCCACCCACGGCGTCACGATCCGCGCTGTGGTGGTTCTTCGTTCAAGCGAGACTCCAGTTGCTAGCCGCGAGGTGGCGCTCGTGGCGGTCGTTGTGGTCCTGGCCGAGACCCGACGGTGGCTGGCTGGGGTGACCAACGTCGTCGTCGTCGTCGTCGTCGCCCCGTAACCGCAAACTCGGGTTTTTGGTTGAAGGAGGTGCGGCTCGTGGGAACAGGTGTTTGCAGATCGACATCGCGGAGCATGTTTAACGGATACGGGCGGGTTGAAAAATTGGAACCGACACATTAAAACAACTTCAGTCCATGATTCTGCACCGCAAACACACGAAATCAGGTTGCTATTCATAAGCTGGGAAAGCTCTCGGTGGGTGGTATGGTATCTTCTCACGATACTTGCACACGCTGTTCGTCGCTGATTCTCGTCGGATGTTTTCTGAAGACGAAATCTACAAGTCGTCATTCCATGACCTGACCATTTCCTGAATGTCCCCGAAAACGAGGCGTGAAGCATTGTTCATGAGTTGCGGCATATCGTACGGCAATACGATAAGCTCAGGTTGTGGTGTTTCTTTCTCGTCTTTCGAATTCACAAGCATGGGGGGGCCATCTGACGTGGTCTGGGGCAGCTGGGGAGGGCCACCACCAAAAACCTTGGGGCCACTTATTTTCACGATGTGGAGTTTGAGGCTGTCGGCCGTCAACGACATGCGACGATTTGTGTGCATCTGGTCGGTTCAGCTTGGTGTTGAACATCTCAGTGATGCTCTTGAGGCAAACTGAAGCACTCATTGGGCTTGTCTGTAGAACTTCTCAGTCACAGGATCGTGGATATTGAACCGAATTTCGTCTTTCAGCCCGAAAATGGTTGCTATAACGACTCACAAAGCCGTCGAGGGGTAACCGCAAGTATCAAATATCTGATCGAGTCGCAGAAAACCTTTGCGTAGAGAGGTTCGCCACCATTTTTCGTGTATGTCCTTCGTGAGTGGTTTTCCGATGGTGACCCATAGTTGAAGCCATCGTGAGTTTGCGCATTACTGTGGGGTGCAGTCATCGATGGGGGGGTTTTTTTTTTTCAATAGTTTCGCCAAGTGAGACTATATCGCTGCAATTTGAACACAATGACCTCGCAGTTTCCAATCCTGCCAACTCCAAACTCACTCCGATCAAACCAAAAAAATTCGCTTGATCACAATTTTCATCGGCAGGAGGCCTCCTCCACGACATGCATTCTACTTTTCTCGCGGCGGAAGCCGAGTTGGGGTTGACGCAGATCAGACTGACTGGATCAACATCAACGACTCGCGCGGCAGAAGACCGTGAAAGATTTTAACCCAACACTATCTTGCAATTTCCGCTGTTGGGATTTGCTCAATAACATCTTCACTGACTCGTGCCACGTCGTGCGTTGATTGACGCAGCTCACCGTTATCTTGCGTCCGCGCATCTACGTGTCGGCGGTTTCGCCGAACGGTGGTTAACTTCTGCCTCTAATGGCATGTGGGCAAGGCATGGCATCAATGGCATAGCCGAGTGCGTTGTTTTGCACTTGTCAGTTTTGACGGGCGCAAAGAGTGTATCACACCGCGTAGCTAGTTAACCAACTTCCATTCTTAGCATCTTCTTTCCGCCTAGGTCGTTTCGCCATTATTCTCGGCTACCTCGCGGGAGCCCTTTTTTTTTCCTATCCCAGCCTCTGGCAAGAAACCGGTCCATTGCCTGATCTCGATGCATTAAAGACGTAATCTTACTGCTGCAGCTAGACTGCCGACGTGAAATCCCTCATGAAACCAAGTTTGACTCTGCAGCCTCATCAGGGATGGTATCCAGCAGAGTTTGAAATTTAGATCCTCATCCAATGAAGACGGGCGCTGCAACAACCAAGCCTCTCTCGAGAAAAATCCATTATCAATGTTATGCTGGGCAGGTGGAGCCCTATTTGCCCCATCGTCGGTGTGTGAAGGACTGAAGGTCAACTCACCGCCAATAATACCGAGTCCTATTGGGGAATCTGGGATTTCAGGCCTTCATGCACCGTGCTGAGAGGCTGAGAGATGAGGGACATTTTTTCACCTTGCATCGGGGATCCACCGGAGATCTGCCCTCCGTCTGCGTGTTGGATTTGATAATAGTTGATACCCATATCAACTTTCTCGCCCGTGAGACGGGGTTCCTGGCCATGCACATCCACATTACGAGGCATTTACCCAGTAAGAGGCACTATTTGAAGTCCACGACTCCACAATCACGCCAGGCGGATTGAGCAATTGCCAACGCGAGGATATGCTCGTTGCCTAAGGCCTTGAACGAGATAAAAGTAAATTGGAGAACGCGTGGGTCTCTGATAACGCCTTGTCTCAGGCTGCACGGGCGCAGACACCAAGCAAGCATCTACGTAGATAGATGCCTTTTCAGGTAGATGGAGGCCGGCATCGATTTCTCAACCGGGATGGATTGTAGAAGGCTTTCCTCATCCTGCAAGGCGGAGGCACGGCTTCCTTGGCGGCTTTGAGCAATTCCAGAGGATAATCCGGAATTCTCCTGCCGATCTACTGACTGCCAGTGCCTCGAGAGGTTGCCAGTTGGACCGTTGGAGGCGCTTGAATTCCGACTCTGCTTGGCTGGCGGCTTGGCGCACATGTGAAATTCTTCTTTGGGACAGCGAACATGAATGGTGCGGCTCAATGGTCAATCAGGGTCTTCTCTCTGCAAAGAAGATCCCTTCTGAATGCCTTTCATCTCAACATGCAGCCTCGAGTTGAGGACGACCAACCCCAAGCAAGGCTTTCCACCGATAACACCATAGGTCTTAGTCCACAACCACATGCATGATGGATGCAATCGAGAGAGTGGCCGGCCGGATATGAGACGGAATAAGCGCCCATAAGGACAAACTTCCAATGGCTATCAAGCTGTTGCAAACGCGCAGATTGTCGAGTTCCCAAGACTACCTAGTGTAAGAGGCAGCCAAGTTCCTTCCGCCCAGGCTGAACTTTGAAGGAAGAGCGGGCCCTTCCGAACACTCCCGATAGGGGTCCTGCAGGCTAGTATACATGCCTCCATCTCCGCCCATTCGCCCTACATCGGATCCTCCAATGACATCACGGTCTTGCCTGAAACCACGTTCCTGAGTTTCGCAGGGGGGCGGGGGGATAACGAGGCCAATCAGACATGTCAAGCAGGGGTTGAGAGTCCCCAAAAGACCCAAGCGACATGAACGCTAGAACAACTTTTCACCGTCTTCTCCATCATCCCTCTCACTAGACTCACTCTCTGCCCCCTCTGCCAGTTATATTTTCGTACATGGCCATAGCACACATGTGATGGCGCCGCATCGCGCTTGCCATCCATCCCATACAGTTACACTACTGCGTACGCACATAGTATACGACTATACGCGCAGAAGGCCATTTCCGGGAACTTTTCGGGCTTCAAGATCCAGTTTATAATGGAGTCCGACAAGCACCACGTTTGACACGATCCACCTTGACTGTGATGAACTTCGGCAGCTTGACGTCATGTCGAGAGGAGTCTTCTCCGGTCAGTCGCTAAGGGCGGCTTTCACTCGACATACCTTACCCAGGACGAAGCAGCAGCAGCAGCACCACTTGCGGTGTTCCGTGTCCAAGACCATTTCTGCCGTGCCGCGGGTCTATCAAACGGTGCGCTGCTTCTTCAATGAGTCCTCAAACGTGCCATCGGGGAAAATAGACCGAGTATTCCTCCCTTGTTTGGAGCTCCAGTTTTTCTAGAAAAATTCTCGCGTCTACTAATTATGTATCGAATGTATCGAGCGCAAAAGATTGACGCTAAGAGGCTGAAGAATGAAGATCAATCTATTTGCCACCACCCGAGAAAAAGATGATTGAGGCTCAACAAGTTAACAAATGCTTAACCTACTCTATAGAGTACATACTTCAGCCCCATAACGAGATCAAGACACCGTTTTCTTGTCCCGATACACACGCGTTCGTATCGATAAGCCCTGAATCGCCTTTTTGGCCCAAGCTAGTCGGGATTCGGGGGTGGGTTTTTTCAGCTCCAAGGGGCCTACAGTAACAGTATGGCAATGCTATGGCTATGGCTATGCGGCCATCCTGACTCGGACATGGCCCATCGGCTCACCACCGGCGGAGACACGGCACGTCATCGGCCCATCCTCCGGCGGAGTAACGGCCCAGCGTCGGCGGAGAACTTCTACGTCATTGGTTCCATAACAGGCGGGTCGGTGGCCCAGCGATAACGGGGCCTTTGACGGTTCAACCCAGTACCTACTACAGTGTACCGTCGAGACAACGGACGGATCCCGACTGGGAACCGCCGGCACCTGCCACCGACTCAAAATCACAACATCGAGATACATACCGACTCAACACCAACGGGTACAGGCCCTGATTCTACGGGGCACAGTCCCCAGCATCGACAACGGGGCATCAACCCAGTAACGACGGGGATATTTACGGCGGCGGGTCCGCCGCAGGCGACAGGAAGAAGCCATCGATCGGTCCGAGAAAGGAAACAGGACGCCATCCGCTGCCATCGAAGAGACATCGAAAAGGGATAAAAAGGACAGCATCGATCTTCTTCAATGGGTCTGTTTTCGGACTCATCAACACACACACACAACACCTCAATCCCATCTCATCACATTCAAATACCATCTTCCGCGCTTCTCAGCAAGCTACTTGATACCCAAACATCTCCATCTTCGATACTTTTGACTTACAGCAGCAACAACACAACAACACAACACCACCACCACCACCACCACCACCACCACCTACAATCAAAATGGCCGCCGTCGAGTTCGCTTCCCGCAAGCCTGAGCTTGGCATGGAGAAGATCATCAACCCTCGCCGCCAGGACTCTGGCTACGCCTCTCCCTGCGACTCTCCCCGCCTCACCGTCCAGCTCAACGATGGCAACGAGATTCCCCAGATCGCCCTCGGCGTCTACAAGGCCCCCAACGGCCAGGAGACCGAGGACGCCGTCATGGCCGCCCTCGACGCCGGCTACCGCCACATCGACTCTGCCGCGAGATACGCCAACGAGGAGGCTTGCGGCCGCGCTCTGAAGAAGTGGCTCGAGAAGACCGGCACCCCCCGCAGCGAAGTCTTCGTCACCACCAAGCTCTGGGATGCCGACCACGGCTACGAGGCCACCTTCAACGCCCTGTGCGACTCCCTCAAGAAGTTCCAGCTCGACTACTTCGACCTCTACCTGATCCACTCTCCCTCCGACGACAAGGAGAAGCGTATTGCTTCCTGGAGGGCTCTCGAGACCGCCCAGCGCCTCGGCAAGGTCCGCTCCATCGGCGTCTCCAACTTCGGTGCCAACCACCTCGAGGAGCTCATCGCCGAGACCTCCGTCGTCCCCGCCGTCAACCAGATCGAGGTCCACCCCTTCCTCCAGCGCCAGGACCTCGTCGACGTCTGCCGCTCATACGGCATCGCCATCGAGGCTTACTCTCCTCTCGCACGTGGCAACAAGCTCGAGGACCCCGTCATTGGCCAGATTGCCGCCAAGTACGGCAAGACTCCCGCCCAGGTCCTCATCAACTGGAACGCCAGCAAGGGCAACATCGTCCTCCCCAAGTCTCTCACTGCCCACCGCATCAAGTCCAACTTTGAGTCCTTCGACTTCGAGCTCTCTGCCGAGGACGTTCAGACCATCGACAACCTCGAGGAGGGCTACATCACCGGCTCTCTCCACAAGACCGAGGACTAAATGCCTTGAATGGCATATGTGCTCTAAAGCACCCCCTGTCGGTCGGCACCCCCCACCGCTGGATTCCCCCAGCAGACTAAGCATTCCTCCATCCTGAGAGGCTACGGAATATAGCCCTATACTTTGGCCGACGACGAGAATCGCACGTCGTCCACCAGGACATTTCTAGGAGTTGATTGCTACTGGCGCCATTCGCGCCCTCTTCCCCCGCCGAAGAGTTATTATTTTTTGGGTTCGGAGTATGGGTTTTGGGACATCATAGAGATTGTATAGATCTAGCGAGCTAGACGCCAATCAGGCAAAAAGCCTGACACGAATTTATGCCTCATTCAATGAACTTTTATGCATCCTACTCTTGAGTGACTTCATATTTGCCAAAGAGCGCAGTGCTATGGTGTGCTATCACGCTTTGCTAGCCAAAAAAAAGTTTGATGAGAACTTGATGAGAACCCAACGCCTTACGACATTCATTGATGTTGGCAATGGGCCAAAGTTGAACAGGCTCCACACCAACATGACTGAACCTGGTCTGGAACTGCTCGGACGTGAAAACTGGGCCTCACGAAAAGTTGTGGTCGCTCGCAGATAACTCTATTCTTATGTCGATCATGAAATTGGATCGGGATGGACTTTGTTTGTTGATCAATACGTCGGGCCGCTCTCCTGCGATCAATATTGAAACTGATATTCCAAAGGTTGACCATCCTCTGATCAAGCAATGCCGAACATGTATCCATACTGCGTTCGTTGTACTTCGAAGTATTTCTTATGGTATTGGGCCGTATGCTAGGCCATTTTGGCCCATGGCCTGAGTCTTCCGTTTTGTTTCCTTGAGCCGAACTTTCTTGTTTCCATGAATCATATACTATTTCCGTTACGAGTTACCCTCTTTCCCAGTCGCTATTCCGCACGTGGGTCCTGGTGATACTGATCTTTTCAGAAGCATCTTCAGTTTCTATTTGCTACGCTGGCGCATTCCTGGGAATTCCTAAACGTCAACATCCAAACGATGCAAAAATCATTCCTGCCACCGATGCCTATTCGCACCGTTGGTTCTTCCCTCGAACTGGTACCGTTCCTTTGCTGAAAGGTTCTCCGTCTTTCCGCCTTCGATGATGTTAGCGAACAGGGGGAAATCCAGGTCCTTGCGAAGCCGTGCCGTTGTCTCTCGGTCGGGAAGAGCCTCGACGAAGACGGCATCAACACCAATCTCGACCGTCTTTTGAGCCCTGGCAAGTGCCTCGTCGTAACCCAGAATCAGGCTACCGGTTCGCGCCAGGATCCAGATATCAAGTCCTTCGTTTCTGGCGTCGACTGCAGTCTGCCAGCGGGCAAATGCCTCGCTCCGCGAAACTACACTCTTTCCCGCAGTGTGACCGCATCCTACGTTCAGAATTAGCATTTCAAACAATGCATCGGTCTTCAAGCTCACTCTTTGGCCAAGTTTGGTCTTCAATCACGACTCCGGCAGCTCCGGCCGTAGCGAAACTGCAACTAAAGTCAGCGAAACCCCCGGTATCACTTACAAACGACCATCCCTTACCCTTCCACAGTCCTCCTAACATTCACCGGACCACCATAACCAGTGTCTCCGTCAACGAGGATGGGAACGTTGGTGGCTCTGGCAACCTCCTGGACTTTGGCCGCAACTTCTTGGAATGCGATGTGGATATAATGAACAGGAGACTCGAGAAAAAGCAGCAGTAGCAAGAACAACAGCATCATCGCCTCTATTTGATGCGTAGGTCCAGCATGAAGAAACTCCAGCCGAAAGCGAAACAGTAACACCATCAACTTCCTCGGGGGGCTATGGCACGGCATGGGCGGAGAGCTCGATGCAAAATGATCTCTCACTTTCCAATCGAGTCATGTCAAGCCTACTTACAGGATCTAACGACGCTCTCGAGGTGTTATCTGACGCCGCGAATCTACTGCAATCGCTGTCGTCGGCGCCGCCGACAACTCAGCCATTTAAGCTTCAAGAGACGTACCCATCGCGGTTCCCGCCGGCGGTCGAGATGGCTGCCAAAACAGAGTTGGGTTTATCATTGAGTCTCTTTCGGAGCCATCTGACGCCTGTTTGGACATGTGGGACAAGTGCCGATTCGTATGGCAAGGCTGGTGCACATCACAAAAAGCCGTCACCTACGTCGATCTGCAAGTTTTGAGATGCTGGATTTGACAACAACTTTTCAACTAATTTCCATCACGTTCTTCAAGTGTCTATCTCCGTCGTCACCGGTCGTGGTCGATCAGTATCGCAGTCACGAAGCACATGCAGGTCCCATCTGCAACGAGTCAATGCTGTGTTGCACGATCTTGCTGATATCATCGCGGTTCTTCATGCTTCCGGGGACGGGCGGTGCGTCAAGAAGCCACTTGATTCACAACCGCCTCTGGCAATACTGCCAGTCCTTGATCAAACGAATCATCCTCGGCCAGGAAAAGGTCTCGATTGCGAAAATGAGAATCACCGGGACGATTGAAAGCTTACTACTGATATCCGATTGGCACCCCTGTGTAGTTCGCTTTCCCCCAGACACAGAGGGCTGGGACGCCGTCCTGATTGACACGGAATAGGATCGGCAAAATCGCAAACGCACAAACAACGAAGAGCCTCTCTTACGATGGAGAAAAGACGTCTTTCAGCCTGCGGAAAGAGCCAGTCGCATGTCATGGATGCTTCTCGGGCTGGCAACAAACCTTGCCTACGTGTCCACTGACGGTACCAGAAACCCGACACATGTGGACAGCACGAGTTGCTGAAAGTTCCGCGCTCAGAAGCTTCTCTATACTTATATGACCCAAACGGCCACACGTCTAAACTATCATTCCGTTCTGCCAGAAAGTGTCTTCATTGCGGCTTCGCGATCTAGCTTACATGGCACGACCGATGCTTCACAAAAGTCGTGGGGTAACTACATGGATGCGTATTTGGAGCTAACTCGCCTCTACAAAGTTGCTTGCTTCATCTACGTTTTTCCAGTCAGGGGGCCAGTTTTAATGTGTTCTCCAAAATGACAACTACCCCGACCTGTTGGACCATTTCCAGTCTTCACTTTCAACCTGGACCAACACATTCGACTCAAGTCTCAAGAGTAAGTACATGTAGTCTAACTCGAGCAACCTTCACTACAGCTACTAATGTGTCAATGATTAACTTAGGTGTACCCGATCCCTTGAAGGATCCCTTCTCATCGAGCTGCAAAGCCTTTTAGACCCCACCTAGCATATGCCCCGGCTCGCATACGGCTGAATGTGATTTCCGCCTCCGTTTTCCTGCTGAAAGCCATTAGTCTTGGATTACTAGCAACGGATGTGAACGCAGCTTTACGTATCTTAGACTAGTATATAATAATATTTAAACCCTGTTCACCTAGATAACGTGGACTTTGCTATGAGATATACTGCTCTCGTCGAAAAACATGCTGCAAGCCTGCGCGAGAACCTGTCTTTAGTGTGTTAGTTATCTAAGGGGGGTGATCAGGCGACCTGGAATAGTACAGAAAGTATGGGAGAACTGAACCTCACTAGTTCTAGATATCCTCTAGATATGAATGCATGAGATGATTTAGCTCTAGATCAGTATGGTCTTTAGAGAGCTTGGAAATTTGACTCTAGTATCGCCCTTTTTAGTGAGAGCGTTAAACGATTATCTCAAGGCTTTAATATTAACTCGCTTAATTTCTTATAGAACTTGCTAGATATTAGTTCTTAGATTATAATTATAAATAATGCGCAAACTCAAAAAAAGTTGCTTGTTCTAGTGAAGTATTGCTATTTTCAAAATAGTGAGAAAAAAGAAAGGTCGCATCTTTATAGAAACATAAAGGAATATAAAGTATACAGCTATCACTAGTTAGTATAAGTAGATTAATAGAAATTAGAGGCTAGGTCCAGACTTACACTTAATAATAGGGTATATGCTGTAACACGTCTTTATTATAAGCTAGGATAAGGTTATAGTTAGAACAAGGAATTGAGGCTCTATAAGGAGGCTTAGCAGGCTAGTTAGAATAGTCTAAAAGATAACTCTAATAGCAGAGAGGCACTAGGTGCCTACTAGAGGCTCTCTAAATAGGCTCTAGCTCCTACTCTTAGATTTTAGGGGGCTAGAGAAGAATATTTAATCTTAGTTATACCTATCTATACTAACTTCCTTACTTTATACTATATATTTATAATATATTCTTCTCTTTACCTATATTAATAGGGGTGTGGACTATTAAAGCAGTATAATATATAATAATAATACCTATCTAAAGGTCTCTTAGAGAGTTAAACCTACTACCTAGAGGCTTTTCTATAAGATAGAACCTCCTAAATAGTTAAACTTAGAATAAGATACTACTAGATAAAATATCTTCTAAGCAGAATAATAAGCAGAGTACTAGTAACCTACTAGTTAACTAGCTAATAGAGGCTAAATTAGATTAACTTATTAAAGAGGAGGAAAAGAAGATCTAATTAAAATATAAATATAAATATCTAGAAGCTTTAAGAGCTAGCTAACTTATAGTTCTAGTAAACCTTATTACTACCTACTAGGTAGTTATTAGCAGCTTTAAATTAAAAAAGCACTAATTAGAGCTTTAAGAAAAGTATCTCCCTACCCTTAAATATAAGAGAGATACTTAGACTAATTATAATTAGTTTATATTTAACCTTAATATATACTTCTTTATAAATAAAATTACTACTAATATAGAATAGATACTATATATTACTAGATATCTAGAAGGTTTAGTAGCTAAATAATAAACTTTATACCTCTTAATAAAGTATAAAAATAAGGTAAAGGATATTATATAGATAGCTATAAAGAACTAGCTAGCCTATAGTATAGCTAATAAGAGATCTTAAACTCTTAATATATAAATCTAGCTTAAATAAGCTTACTAATACCTAGAATAGTTCTATTAAAGCTTTATTAACTATTATAAAGAAATTAAGATAGAGAGCCCCTACTAACTACTAGAAGAGATCTAGGTAGCTAATATAGTAGTATAGCTAGACCTAAAACTTTAATACTATATAATAGCAAATAGACTATTATCCTCTTAACTTAACCTTAATACTAGAGTAAGGAATACTAAGCTTATAATTAACCTTTAATTCTATAAGATACTAGTAAGGAACCAGGTATCTAATTCTAGGATATAATAATAAAAAGCCTAAAATATAACTTAGAATTATAATACTAGAAATTTAAATAATACTATCTAAGGGGATTAAAGCAAATCTAACTAGGATCTAACTAGAGGCTACCTAGAATAACCTAGAAATACCCTCTAAGATTCTAGAAAAGAAACTATTTGCTATAGCTATAGCAAAAAAGAGTATATCTTACTAAGATACCTATATTATAAGAAATATAGCTACCTCTAATATAAAGGAAGACCCTATCTAAGTAAATAACTACTAGATAATAACTAGGTAACTATCTATATAATCTAATAAAATATAATATAGCTACCTTATATTAAAGTAATTATATAAGTTTAGATTATAGATAGCTAGAAAATAGAAACTATACTTATTAATAGCAAAGCTAATAAGAATATTATTAATTAGAAACTAATATCTATAACCTAACTAAAACCTACTAAACTACTACCTCTTAAAGAGATATAGAATTTAAAAGGTTCTAATTATAGTATATATAAATTAGTAACCTATATAAGTAATATAGTAGGTATATAATAAATAGTATTATATAATTTTAGGGTTAATAAGGGAGATAGCTATAATACTATCCTGGAACTACTCTAGTACCTTATAGAGAAACCTAACCTTAATTAGAGAAAGTTAGGCTAAACCTTTCTCCTAACTAAGAAGAGTATTTACCTTATTATTATAGTAAAGAAATTAAAGCAGGTATAAAATAAAGCAAAAGTAATACTTATTATAATACTCTAAAAAATATCAGAAACAGACCTATCTAATACCTAACTAGAGATAACTAGTAAAGATTAACTAGAAGCTACCTCTAAAAACCTAAAAAATAAGATCTTCCTAAAATATTATAATTTTATAAAGGTATTTAATATTAACCTAGCAGAAACTATACTAGATTTTAGCACTACTAGAACCCACTCTATTAATCTAGAACCTAGAATAGAACTCCTATTTAAACCTATCTATTTATTAGCTAAGAAGAAGTTAGAGGAATTAAGAGAATATATTAAAAAGACCCTCTAAAAGTACTAGATCTATCTATTAATAAGCTTAGTAGGGGCCCTAATTCTCTTTATTTCTAAGAAAAGGGGAAAATTATAGCTATATATTAACTACTAGGAACTTAACTAGATAACTATTAAAAACTAAACCCCTCTTCTACTAATTAATAAAATCTTAAACTAACTATTATTAGTAATATATTTTACTAAGTTTAACCTTAAAGATACTTACTACTAGATAAGAATTAGAAAGAGTAATAAATAGAAGACAGCCTTCTATACTTATTATAGATACTATAAATACTATATTATGCTATTTAGCCTTATTAACACACCTATAACCTTTTAGACGTTTATTAATAAAGCACTTTTAAAACTTATTAATATTATTTATATTATATATTTAGATAATATTTTGATTTTTATTAATAATATAAATTCTTATATAGATACTATAAAGCAGGTACTTACCTAGTTAGAAGCAAATAGCCTCTATACTAATCTAGAAAAATATAAGTTTTATAAGAAAGAGATTAATTTCTTAGAGTTTATAATATTATCTAAAAGTATTACTATAAAACAAAACAGAGTCTAAGCAATAACTAAGTAGCTAATACTTACTAATATCTAAGAAATTTAATAATTTCTAGGTTTTATAGAATTTTATAGAAGATTTATTAAGAATTATTTAAAAGTTTATAGCTCCCTTACTAATTAACTTATAAATACTATAAAGGGTTAGCTAGTTATAACCTATAAGGTACTAGTTATTTTCTATAAACTATAAATATTATTTATAAAAGCCCCTATTCTATAATATTTTAACCCTATCCTTTAAATTTAAGTTAAAATAGATATATTAGACTTTATAATAGGAGCAATATTAAGCTAACTAGAAGGTAATATTTAGAGGCCTATTACTTTTATATTATATAAGCTTTAAGAAGCTAAACTATAATATAGTATTCTAGAGGCTAAACTAGTAGCTATCTATAATATAGCTATAAAGTAGCAGTATTATTTGCTTTACTTATAGTATTATATTTAGTTTATTACTAACTACCTAGATTACTACTATCTAGCTAATAAAAAGACACTTAATAACTACTAAGTATACCTTTTATAGGACTTATTAATATTTAATTTTAAAATTAAATACTAGCTAGGTTACTAAAACCTAGCTAACACCCTTTTAAGAAGACCTAACTATATCCTAGATAATATTAAGATAGATAAAGCTAAAAACTTATTTCTCTATAACTTCTTATAATAATTTAAGGACTTATTAACCCCCACTATTAGAAGAATAGGTATTTAGAGATAACTACTAATATAACTAGTAATCACTTCTCTGAGAGACTTTGCTCTCTTATTTAAGGAGAAAGTCTAGAATATATAATAATAAGACCCCTTTTATATTAATAAGAAGTAGAGATAGTAGGGAATTTAATAGTTACTAAATAACTTAGGTCTACTATACTATAGTATTAGTTTATTTATTCCTAATAACTACTCTCTCTAAAAGGAAATTCTAAGAGTATTCTATAATAAACCCTTTATAGATTACCTAGAAATTACTAAGACTCTTAAAAGAATCTATAATTTATTCTTTTAGAATTCCTAAAAACCTAATATTAAGAAATATATTAAGATATATATAACCTGCTAATAAATAAAACTAAGATACTACCTACTATATAGAAATCTAGCACCTCTACTAGTATCTAACTAACCTTTTAAGTAAATATTAATTAACTTTATTATAAAGTTACCTCTATCTCTTATAAAATAAAATAAGCTCTATAATAATATTCTTATAGTTATTAATTAATTTATAAAATATATCTTATATATACCTACCTAAAAGTTACTTACTACTAATAGGTTAGTAATACTATTAATATAATATATCTTCCTTAATTATAGGATTCTAAAAACTATTATATTAAACTAAGAATCTCTATTTATAAGTAAATTCTAAGTAGAGATTTGCTACCTACTAGCTATTAGGAGGAAACTAAGTACTACCTTTTATCTTTAAACTAATAGATAAATAGAGCAATAAAACCAGAATATTAAGCACTTTTTATATACTTTTTATAATATTAACTAAGATAACTAGATAGATTAGCTCTTAATAGCCTAATTTATCTATAATAATACTTACTATAAGGCTACCTAGAGGTTACCTGCTAAGTTACTTATAGACTATATTTTCCCAGATTCTAATAATATTAAATTACAAATTACTTCTATATCTATACTAGCTGCATAAAATAGAATCTAGAACTTACTTACCTAGAAACTAGAAGTAATAGAGCTGCTATATAAGTCTAATAAGACTTATAGTAAGTTCTATAACTAGCAAAAAACCCCTATTATTTTTATAGTAGGAGATCTTATTTTACTTTTAATAAAAAATATTAAATAAAGGTAACCTTCTTAGAAACTTTCTAATAAATATCTAGGCTTATTTAGAGTTTACTAGGTAATTAATAAGAAAAGAGTCTATAAATTATAAATAGATACTAATTATTAAATCTATAATATTTTTGCTCTAATATAGTTAAAACCCTTTTTTAGCTTAGCTATACTTTTATAAAATATTCTAATTAATAAGGATAATAATAATATCTATATAGTAGACTATATAGTTACTTATAGAGGTTTTAGATAAAACTACTAATATCTTATTAAGTAGAAAAGTTATAGCAAATTAGATAATTTATAGAAGCTATAATAAAATATTATAACTAATTTATAATAAGCTTATAAAGTAAATTTAAAGTTATAATAGTTATAAATATAGAGAGAAGTACTAGATAGGTAGTAGTTATATAGAAATAGGGTATACTAGCTAGGTATCTTAATTTAAGAGTAGCCTAAAAGCCCCTAATAAGATAAGAAAAGATAAGAAAAATGCTTAAAGGCTAATAATAGTTATTTAGAGGTAACTAGTAGCCTACTAGAAGTATTTCTAAGAATTTTTAATCTACTAAATACTAGCACCCTCCTTTTTAATATTATTACTTTCCTTCTTAACCTCCTTATTATCCTCCTTACTCTTTAAAGGGGTAGCTAAAGTATTATAATTCTAAGAATAAAGTTAGAAAATAATTTTATAATATTAGAGAAGTACTAGAATAATACTAAAAGGGTATTAGATATTTATAACCTTATTATAGAACTTATTAAACTCTTATATATATAATAATTATATAATAGTAGAGTTAAATTAGCTCTTAGTTAAAGTTTCTATAATAGTATAGTACTAGATAAGCTCCTTATAATATTCCTTAAAGAGCTTATTCTAGACCTTAGTAGCTCTAGCTAGGTACTTAATAGCTCTAGTAGTATTTTCTAAGATACCTATCTAGTACTTACTCTATATCTAATCTTACTTAGCCTCTTTAATCTTATACTTTTTAGCTAATATATTAGCTAAGTTTTTCTTTAACTAGAAAGCCTTCTTAGCTACTAGTTAGATAGCTTTAAGCTTCTCTTAAGTAATAGTTAGTAAAAGAACTACTAGATAACTACTAAATATCTACTTTATTCTAGGTATACTACTTAGAGATAGAAAGCTTCTTATTAGTATTCTTAAAAAGCTATTTAAGATAGCTAGAAGCAGCTATTATACTATAAATAGACTATAAATAGTTAGTAATTAGATATTACTATAAGCTTAGTTAGAATCTATATTAATATATAGCTTTCTACTACTTATATATATATAGTACTAGTATTTATTAGAGACTATTAAAAGTAATATAATTAGTAACTAAATTTAAGAGATTAACTAGAAAAGCACTAGATAAGTAATAGATATATATTAGTACTCTTATAGCATAGAATAATATTATTACTTAGCTTCTAGATAGATTAAACCTAAAAATAGTAATTATAGAAGTATACTTAGAGAATACTAGCAGATATAGTAGGGATAACACTTTCCTTATTAGAGAAGGAGAACTCCTGCTAGTTCTTATTAATATTCTTAAATATAATAGATTTATTATATTATAATTAAGATAAAGTTATTAGAGAAGCAGAGAGAGGCTAATAAGAGGTTAGTAATAGTATTAGTATTATAATCTAGAGAAGTAAAAAAGAAGAAAGATTTAATAGTAGAAAATTAGCTAGTATTTATATATCTTTTACTAATACTAAAGCTAGTAACTTATATAGTTAAAAGAGAAATAATCTTAAAGTTAAGATATTATTTAATATTACTATAATAAGTTAGATACTAAGTAACCTATAGGTAACTACTAATAGTTTCCTATTCTATAATAAAAAACCTATTTATCTATAAAGAGAGTATATCCTTAATAGTACTATAAAGACTATAAAAATAAAGTAACTTAAGAGAGATATATTACTTTAAAGGGTAAATTTAAAGTATTTAAAATAAAGCCTAATAATAATAAGTTTTAGTACTACTTTATAAATAGAAGGTACTATTTTCAGAGAAATACCTATTAATAGTACTATAGGTAACTACTAAATAATCTATAACTTAATAATAAGTAAGGCCTTATTAAAAAGAAAATAGTCTCTTAGAAGTTAGATATAAAGCTATAAAAGTAGTTAGAATAGAGAATAGAAGCTCTATTACTAACTTACTACTCCTCTAAGCTACTTAACTATCTAAGAAAGAGCTAATATAGTTAGAATAAGAAATACTAAATTCTAGATTTATAAATATTATAGAGAACTAAAACTAAGGTTTATTACTAAATAACTTCTAGATAATTACTAGGTAATTACTAGCTTAATAGATCTAAGAATAGACCTATTAGAGAGGGGGAATTATATTATAAGCTAGAATAAGGTTATAGTTAGAATAAGGAATTAAAGCTTTATAAGGAGGCTTAGCAGGCTAGTTAGAGTAGTTTAAAAGATAACTCTAATAGTAGAGAGGTACTAAATACCTACTAGGAGCTCTCTAAATAGGCTCTAGCCCCTACCCTTAGATTCTAGGGGGCTAGAGAAGAATATTTAACCTTAGTTATACCTATCTATGCTGACTTCCTCACTCTGCACTATACGCTTATGACAGTCTTAAACTGGTTATATAATTCCAGATTAAGCAGCTACGAAGCCACTAAGGGCATGCATGCTAGCAGATTAAAGGATCTAGTATAACATTGTCTGGGGTAATCTGGGGTAAACATAGGGAAACCTGGTGCGTTGCGTCCGAGGTTATGTATAAATACGAGATGGTTCGTCATGCTGGTTTTTGCTTCTCCAAGATAGAAACTTCCTTGTCTGGATACTCTGAGTCCTCATATGTCGCCTGTCATGACAGCCCCGGGCTAGTCTGGATTTCAACTTTCAGTTGAATCCAAGCCGGAAGAGATAGTTGAATGCCATCACGTCGAGAAAGACGGAGGTCTTGAGGATATGACCAGCAACGTTGGTCATACTGGACCACGGAAGAAAACAAATTCTGCCGAGATCAAACTACTGAGGCGCTTAGACGGGATGATCCTCCCAGTTCTTTGGGTCATGTATTGGTTCAAGTGAGTGTGCACATTATATTGAGTTGATATTACTCTGATCTCGACAGCTACCTTAACCGTGATGCCATTCCGGTCGTTCGACTGGACGGCATGGAACAAGAGCTTGGCTTGACATCGACTGAATATCAAACATGCGTGTCGATCTCTTTGTGGGGTACATTCTAGGACGGATTCCAAGCAGTTGAGCCTCCCCCTCCTGAGAACACGTTCTGAATAATGTATCCTAACTCCTGATTGTTGATCACACGAATCCGTCCCTTCTGGTTCATGGCAGGAGCCATGGCTCTGTGGGCTGTCGTCAGCACCCCGACTGCCGTAGCGGAAGATTTCAAAGGGTTGCTTCTCACGCGATTCTTCTTGGGCATAACGGGAGCACCATTTTACATACCCCGGTGCTCTTTACATACTTGCCATGCTCTACACCAGACAGGAGATCGCAACGCGAATCTCTAAGACTGTCCTCTTTACTGCCAATATATGTGGAACCGCATTTGCAGGCCTCATTGCCATTGGAGTCTTCCAAATGGAGAACGTGGCTGGTCTGGCCGGGTGGAGGTAGCTCTTTATCATTCAAATTTCAAGGGATCGTATCCTTTGTTATTTCTGTCGTCTCAGCCTTTATCCTCCCGAATGAATCCCCCAATACTCATTGGCTGTCTGAAGAAGAAAAGCTACTTGCTCAATCTCGGGTTTCAAGAAAACACAAGTACTAGGCTGGTCTCATCGGAGCGTCTCGCGACCCGCGACTCTGGGTTCTGGTTTTATGCAGCACTTCCACATGGCAGCGAGCAACTTCAAGATCTTGTTTCCCACTATCTTCGAAACTTTGGGCTTCAACAGACACATAACTCTGGTTCTTACTTGTCCTCCTTACTTGATATCTGGGGTGATCTCTATTGCATGGGCCGCAAGCTCCGTAAGTCACAAGAATATCCCAATGACCTTGCCTGCTCCAAATCCTGATTTGACTTGGCTCCTAGAGCGTTTCAACGAAAGAGTCTGGCACATAACGGTAGCTAAATGCATACCCGTCCTGGGATTAATTCTGGCCTGCAGTACGATGAACATGGGAGCCCGCTATTTTGCCATGTGCGCATTTGCTTTCGGAGTCTATGCATTCAATAGTGTGATCTTGGGCTGGGCGTCGAATACATGTGGGCAGACAAGGGAGAAGAAAGCTGTCTCTCTTGCTTTGGTGAATACGATCGCGACAATAAGCCCCATATACACTCCGGGAGGGTGAACGACCTCCACTAGGTTTACTGAGCTGACAGTGACAGTACCTTTGGCCATCTTCCGACGAGCCTAGGTATACAACGGCGATGGCCTCCAGTGCTGCTTTCTCCGTAGCGGCGGCTATTTTGGCATGGTTGTGAGATAGATGCTAATCAAGGAGAATGAGAAGCGACTTCGGTCTGGGACGGGTGATACGTTACTATATAGCTACTAAAACTACGAAACAGAGTTTTATTACTGCTGCAGATCGCAGCTTTTTGAGTCGCGTTGGCGGTGTGATCAAACCTATCACAGCCAACATGAACGGAACTGAAAGTACCCAGACCATAACAGCAGCACAAGCGTAAACCAGGGCCAGCTGCGTAACATCAGCGAGCATAAGGCTCCGACTCCAGCTTCTCATCACTCAGGATGTCCCATATCTCTTGAGATGAAGTCGCTATTGTACTGGCTCAATCTATTGCTTAGTGCAATAAGTAATCAGCCCGATTACTGCCATAGATTCAACTCTCAACACAACGGACGAGCAGCATCAACCTGCATACCCGGCAGCATGCCAAGTTTCTCCATCTCCACATACATCTCAAAGACGCTCTCCATGGTATCCACAAATCCCGTCCATCCATACCTTCGAGCCTTGTTCAAGCACGTACTGCCCAATCTCTGATAAGCAAAGTCGGCAATAAAGAGGACATCAGGCTTTCGAACGGATCGTGGGTGATTCTGCCTCCAGACTGCTTCATCAAATGGTCAGCGCGAACACCAGCTGACTTGAGTTTGGCAGCCATCGAGGCAGGGTCATCAAGGAAGTCGCATGAGACGAATTCAACTCGGGATCGAGCCTCGGGAGTGAGCAGGGTCATCATATCCTCGGGCGGGGGTTTCCGCGAGAGGACAAGGATGGTGGACCAGTGCTCCGGGCTGTCAAGCAGGGCTCTCATAGTGTTGAAGCCGGAAATGCCATTGGCACCAGTGATAATGGCGGAGAGGCCCTTCAAAGACGAGTCGAAAGTAGGCAGGTTCCGATAAATGCTATGACGGACAAGGGTGGAGGATGAGTTGGCCATGTTGAAGCCTCACGGAGCTCAGATCAGGAAATGTTGAGTAGAGTGAATAGATGAGGAGTGATGTGACAGAATGAAGCACATTTTCAGCATGGTGAGGTTATTGCGCTTCTATTTATCTCTATACTGGGTTTTCAGAGCTGATATTCACAGATGAACGGACATGTTTACTTTCGACTTGCCGTCATCTGTATCTGATGTTCACGTCTTTCACAGTGTCAAAACCCCCCGGACCGAACCCGGCCTAAGATTATCGGATATCGTGGTTGAACTGACGGTATGGGGACAATCTCACCGGCATGAGCGGCTGTAGGACGAACAAAACGGTCCCGGTGAAAAAGAAATTTGATGGAAAAGCCGGAGACTTGCGAACTCCGAGACCAAGAAAATCGACAATTACACACACACACACAATCTGAGTTTCCCATCGTAAGAGGGGACGGCCCGGTCCAGCTCGGGATGGACCAAATGGTTGTAATCAGAGTGAAGAAGACAGAAGGGATTGTGGACAGATGTTTTCCTCTAACAGGGTCTTCCATTCAATAAATAGAGCATATCATCGAACAGGTAGGCAGATGAAGACTTGCGCACCTGGGGCACATCAGCAGTAGGATCAGCTACCTCATTTGAGGAAAGGCGACTCGATAGTTGGGTCCAATACCTGCAAACTTGAGAGACTGTTCATTTTTCGTTTCGACTGGTTAAATCTTCCAGCCAATGAAGGTGAGCTGAATGACGTTGGTGAACATCTGGAGTTCGGTGAGTGGTCAGACACCGCTGCCGCCAAAGACTGATTGGCCGAGGTCTTACCTTAGAAAGGTACACTCGCACACCACGTGACAGACCCCACTTCCCACCTCCAGGCCAAAATCCGGACCGCCTTACATCACAGCCTCACCAGCCTCGCGGGACATCGCGTCGAAGTAACCCCACGAAATCAACCATCATCCCGCCACAACCAAACATCAAAGACAATGTCGACCAACGCCCCCGAACCGAAAATCGAGCAAGCGTCGACCGCTCCCAACTTACAGGAAGTCCCTGCCGCCGCCACTGCCGATGCTGCACCAGCCGGCAGCGCTGCCGCCGCAGACGGACCTCCTGCTCCCGAGTCAGTCGCGCCCGGCCCTGAGCCGAAGGCCCTCACGCGCAAGGACATGTCTCTCCGCGAGTTCCTGACCAAGATGGATGACTACGCTCCGATCGTGCGTCGTTTCTTCCCACTCTTCAAGCCTGCAAACCGGAGCTAACAGAGAACGACTGTCCAGATCCCCGACGCAGTCACGAACTACTACATGACCAAAGCCGGCCTCCCTCCTCCACCGCAAACCGACCCCCGCCTCGCGCGCCTGCTCGCCCTCGCCACCCAAAAGTTCATCGCCGACATCGCCGCCGACGCGTACCAATACAGCCGCATCCGCGCCTCCAACAGCAACGCCAACAACCCTATGAGCAACCTCGGCGCTGCTGCCGGCTTCCCCATCCCCGGCCAGCCGACCGGTCCCGCTGGTGCCAAGGATCAAGGTCGCGGCGGACCGCTGGGCATCCAGCGGCCTGGCTACGGAGGCGGTGGTCAGGGCGGAAGCCAGAACCGCACGGTGTTGACAATGGAGGACCTCGGCATGGCAGTCGGCGAGTACGGAGTCAATGTTAAGCGCAGCGAGTTCTACCGGTAAACGAACCTGTTTGGCGATGGAGTCGTTTCTTCTGGGTTGCTGGTGTACACATATTGACGGCGTTGGACGGGGTTGCTTCGGCGTATGGGGCCTGGATCACGGCCAAACGGTTTATGCTTTTGGAACGGGCAAGTCACGCGTACGTGGGGTGAATGATAGAGCAGTAGACTCCTACTCTAAACATGAAAGAGGGGTCATCAACGGCACATGGCCTGAGAAATTTTTATGCTACAATGTTTCGCTGGTATCTATAAGCAGTGTTGTACAAATGTCGTCGTCGTCTTTTGGCTTTCCTCCTCTCGCCTGAAACGCCCGATTGCGTCTCAGCAGTCGCCCTCTTACAATCTGGACCAGATGAAGGGCTTCCTTGTCCTAAACACACATTAGCTCCTGCGCGAAACACATAGCATCAACACCACTCACGGTGAAAACTCTCCCAGCTTGTGTCCCACCATCTCTTCCGTAATCGTCACATCCAGGTAGTGTCTCCCGTTGTGGACCTGGAAGATGAGGCCGACGAAGTTGGGCAGAATGGTGGCGGAACGAGCCTGTGTCCTGATGGGAGGAACCTTCTTGCCGGGCGCCGGTCGGACGATAGGCAGACTATTCGAAGCACGGTCAGAATCGAACAAGTTGGTCGCGGGGCATCGTCAAGGGATTTCCTCACGGGACAATATTCGGTCCTAGGAGGGCAATTGTTAGCAGGCGGCCTCCAAATCCAAGCCCTGCGATTCGGAATCGACTCACCCTTCCACGTTGATCTCTTCAGGAGCCACCTCGTAGGCTGCATTTTGGCGATTGATGACCCTGTTTGGGATTGATAGTGCTACTTGTCGCAGATCATTGTCGGCGACTGCTGCGGCGCGCGGGAAGAACTTCCGAGCTTCCAGAATTTGTCCGTGTCACGTGATGGGTATTGCATGGTTCCGTCGATTTAGGTAAGGTAAGGTACCTTATGGTTCGTCAATGGCCCCCCACTTAACCTCTCCGGTCAACGGAACACTCAAGATCAGATTTGTAGCTAGTCGCATCGTGAGTTCACCTGATGTTAAGTTTATTCATGAATCCTTTGGCCACTACAGTAGGCAGGGGACCACGCGCTCGAATGAATAACAGCTGGGGTATTAGACTTCGTCGGTCTTGAGCGTTTCACATGGCAAAAGGCACTAGAAGGAAGTGAACTCAGTCGAAATGTTTCCAACGAACAGATGAAACGATGGTGAAGGTTCTTCTACTGTTCAAGGAACTCCCTGCTCGGTCTCAAATCCCATCGTCGGACGAGACTTTCAAAAAGAGAAGATTCGCCTCCCCGTCTCATGTCCCGCGGACCAGCGTCATTCTTAACCAGCAGACATCAGTTACTCCTTACTACTCCTTACTTTAAATCACGAAGCCGTCTCCTGATTTCCATATGGAAGCCATTTATCTTGTAACCGTACTAGCATCATCCTCCCGGTCTCGCGGCTCAGTCTGGGCCTCTCCGTGCTCCCATGTTGATGATCAATTTGGAGAAAGTGGTCCAGTCGACGATCCCTTAATTCCCGGCCACTATACACTACCACGCGGAGGGAGTTTCCCCGGCCAGATGAAACAGCCCAACTTAATTCTTACCCTTGGGACCAACTACTGATTCCATGAGTTGTTATGTCGGCGAGCAAACACAAGCCAACCCAACAGTGCTTTGCGACATATTTCTTTTTCTTGCCGGCACTTTGACGTGCTCAAATTTGCTCAGCCGCCCAGCTGTCACTGCCAAAATGCTCCGAGCGATGTAGTAGATGGTTACGCAGACGATCTGCATGTAATCTCACCCCGACGCAACCAGATCCTCAACAGCCGCAGTTCCTCGGCACTGTCGGCACTCACTAACGTACTAAGTAACCCACAAACCAGGAAACGATGCAAGAAGACCGCCCTAGGAAGTCCATGTCCCGAGATCTGCCCTTCCGTGCCGGGACTACCCCACACGGCACCTCACTCATGCCAAGCAAGCTTAGCCAAAGGGGTGCTTTCGCGAGCCGCTCGTGAGGCAGCGACTCCCAGGAACAGGCGAAGGTACACACAACTGACCAGGTGCCCATGTTGATTGCGTTCCCAACTTTCCTGGCAAATCGCATGTCTCTTTGGGGCTTTATACACGGGACGGAGCAAGGGACTCCGTCACGATGGATCCTGGCAAACACGCAACATCTGAAGCGGTCTCCAGAGTCGGCGAACCACACCCCCCTAAACCGTAAAAGAGACGAGAGGAAGAGGGGACGAATATGCCACGAGGTCACTATAAATCCCGTGGCGCCTCTGGGCAGATCTGGGGTTGGTGGTGGTCTTGGCTTTCTGGACCTCATCCGACCTTCTTACCTTCTTTTCTAGTCTAAACCCATTTTGAAGCTTCTTAAAACCACTTTCATTCTTTCTTCCTTCTCCAACAACCATGAAGTTCACAAACCTGGCTCTCGGAGCTGCGTCCGTCGCATCGGTCCTGGCGGCCCCCGTCGACAGCGCCTCCAAGGAGAAGCGCGCCGGCAAGTTCCCCTTCTTCGGTGTGAACGAGTCCGGTGGTGAGTTCGGCCAGAACACCCTGCCCGGACAGCTGGGCAAGGACTACACATGGCCTAACAAGACGACCATTGACGTGAGTGGACATGAGTAACGGAAATCGGATCAAGCCTGACCGAATGTAGACCCTGAGGGCAGCTGGCCTGAACACTTTCCGTATTGGAACCATGATGTGAGTCTCTCGTTGTGTGGTGCTAAACACACACACAGTAACTCATATGAACGCAGGGAGCGCATCATCCCCGACAAATTGACGGGCACCATCAACGAGGCCTACTTCTCTGGTCTCGAGGACGTAAGTTGTATCATGGGCATGCCTCAAAGGAGCACAAGCTAACTGTGTTACAGCTCGTCAAGGACGTCACGTCAAAGTGAGCTTCACCTGACTTTGACCAAACTCCCGAACCGAGACTAACAAGAGCAGGGGCTCCTACGCTGTCGTCGACCCTCATAACTACGGCCGATACTACGGCAAAATCATCACCAGCTCCGCCGACTTCGGCGCCTGGTGGAAGACAGTCGCGGCCCGCTTCAAGGACAACGAGAAGGTCATCTTCGACACCAACAACGAGTACCACGACATGGACAACACGCTCGTCAAGGACCTGAACCAGGCTGCCATCGACAACATTCGCGCCGCGGGTGCCACGAAGCAGCACATCTGGATCGAAGGCAACTCGTACTCGGGTGCCTGGCACTGGGTACGTCTCCATCACCTCACGGCCGGAAGACAGTGCAACGTGCTGACCGGGCGTAAATAGATCGAGAGCGGCTCCGGCGAGGCCCTTAAGGGCCTTACGGACCCCGCCGACCCGACCGGCAAGCTTCTCTTCTACGAGATGCACCAGTACCTCGACACCGACGGCTCCGGCACCCACGAGGCCTGCGTCAGCAGCACCATTGGAGCAGAGCGTCTTGCCGTTGCGACCAAGTGGCTCAAGGACAACAACAAGCAGGGTGTCCTCGGCGAGATCGGAGCCGGTGCCAACGATCAATGTGTCACGGCTGTCAAGGGCGCGCTTCAACACCTCTCGGATAACTCGGACGTCTGGAAGGGTGCTCTCTGGGTAAGTTTGGACTCTGTTTCAACGCTTTTTCGCCGTAAAACTAAACCAATGAAGTGGGCCGCCGGACCCTGGTGGGCTGATTACATGTATTCCATGGAGCCTACGACTGGCAAGGCGTACACGACATATCTCCCCGTCATGAAGACATTTGCTTGAGGCCGGATCGCGATATTCGGGAAAAGTGGAGGCGAGCACCGGGCTCGCGGGATGGGGCGGGTCCGTTCACGTGCTGTACCAAACCTTATCTCCGCATTACCTAAGCATCGAGATGACTTGTGTGTTACGCATGAGCAGAGTGGAACAAATTCACCGTGTAGATATTTCGTCAGAGACGGATTCAGTCTCGTGTACATATCTGGAATATGACGGCACGGTTGTCATTCACATTTTCATTTATATCTTGCTGGAGGTGACGGCACAGCCAACACCATTCGAAGCAGGCGAATGACTGCATGACCCAATCTCAACTGCGAAATGAGGCAAAGCGAAAGCTCTCTCAAACAGGCAAGTGGGTGGATATGCGGCAGGTTCGGTAAGGTTCTCCATGCTGCAATTTATGAACGTGTCCTCAATATCGTCCTGGACGTTCACAGCTGGTTGTTTAGCCTCACAACACCGCGGGATCAGAGTTTTGAGTAACAGACCAGGTTGATCGACCAGACGGGACGGCTTCAAACCACCACCGACAGCATACACTGAAGATGACTTGGTAGAGAAATACCATTTTAGCGTGCATGTCCCCAGGTTGCGGCCCTGTGGAATAGTTAGTTGCATTGAATCTGAAAGCAGGCAACTAACATTCCGCGCGTCAGATCTCTAGTCTACGGAGATGAGGCTCAAATCCCCTGACTCCGGTCCAGTGACAAACACAGAAGAAAAAGAGTACAGTAGAACGCTACAGAACAAAATTGTCCATTGCCATTTCACAATTCGCCATCCCGCTGGACCCCGGAAGACTACCTATAAACCAACCGCAAATCGGACCGCGCCAAACCAAAACTCCACTAAACCTACCTAGGTACCTAGCAAGCCTCCCCACCTCCACCTAACCCAGCCGAGCCGTTTGACCACCTCACCCTCAGCCGGAGCCACGGTACAAAAAAACTCGCCAACTTCACGTTCGCGCCTCTCGCAACCCTCCTACCAGCCACCTTCCCTCCTCCCCCCCCTCCTCGAAACCAGCAAAAAAACGCCTCATCGCAAATCTTGCAGAGGTATCAAATAATTTGGTTTCAATCGTGTCTGCAATCTTCCAGAAGTCGGACGCCGCAATACCGCCAAAATGGTCAGCCCTCAGATGTACGTCTGGACCCTGAAAGCAAAACCTTGCGCAGCGTCATGGCGATGCCTTCCTTCCCGCGCTTCACGAAGGAATAACCCCCCCAAATCGCTAACAAATCGCCACAGCACCAACCTGATCATCATGCTCGGCATGGTCCAGGTCTCGCGCAAGGTCCCCTTCGACGACCCGAACGTCCTGAACATGTGCCGCGCCGGCTACATCGCCAGCAATATCCTGATCGCCATCCTGTACCTCTACGTGCAGGCCCAGATCAACAAGAAGAAGGGTGAGCAAAGGAGAAGCAAAGCCCCCACTCGGAGTCCCGCGATTGTACTGACATGTCCTCCCCCACCCCGCCCTTTAGATCTCACCACCCTCAAGTACGTCGAGCCTCCCCCAATGGGCTCCTCCGAGGAGGGCAAGCTCGTCACGACCACAATCCACGCCTACGACACCACCCAGCTCCGCCAGGCCTTCCGTTCCCAGGCCATGGGCATCGCCATGATGGCCTTCATGCACATCTACATGAAATACACCAACCCCCTCCTCATCCAGTCCATCATCCCCCTCAAGTCCGCCCTCGAGAGCAACCTCGTCAAGATCCACGTCTTCGGCAAACCGGCCTCTGGCGACCTCAAGCGCCCCTTCAAGGCCCCAGCCGGCTTCATGCAGGGTCTGCAGTCCGGCCCCGCCCAGAGCGACAAGAAGGCCGTCGAGGCCGCCGAACGTTCCGGCCGCGGTGGTGCCAAGGAGGAGTAAAGAAACCCACCCAGCTGGGCATTGCAGGAGAGAAGGCGGCTTTGGGATACAGGAGGGCCTTTCCTTTTTGCCATGTCAACATGCTTCTTTTTACTCGATAGAGCTTCCAGACATGGTAGCATCGGTGTAGATGATACTCGTTCAAGATACTGCACACTAATCGCAAACTTCCTTGACCTGATTGACATCAACTTCCCGTTATTGAATTTTCCTTGCTGGCGCAGTGGCAGCCGGAGCTCCCGTCGGTCAGCTCGGTCAGCGGGGAGCCGGAAAAGGCACGTGCGGTCGCGATTCAATTGGTGACATAATCGACCCCGGATTCTTCGCCCCCTCCATCCGCGTTCACCCATCTTCACCATTCTATCGCATCACCAAAACACTCTCCGGATACCCCAAAACAATATCTCCCGACCTCACCACTCAAAATGAATCGCCCAAAGACGCCGCCGCCGAAACCAACACCAGCCGCGCCAGCAGGAACACCTCCAACGCCCGCAGCGACCCGTCGCATGGTGCGCGCCGTCCCCCGTCCCAATCACCCACGCAGTCTCCCAAACTAACCAAGTCCTCCCAGGAAGAATCCCGCCTCAAGTCGAAAGCTCTCCGTGACCGCCGCGAAGCCGAAGCCCCCTCCGCCCCCATCCAAAAGACCTCGTCAGGTCTCGTCGCGACAGACAATGTCCACATCACCAAAGCGGGCGCCGCCGCATCCTCTTCCAACGCAGGCACAAAACGCCCACACTCGTCCATCTCGACCGGCCTCGACCAACCCTCGACGAACCGCGATGCCCGCGACACCACCACCACCACCACCGCCCCCCCGCGCCCGGCGCGCAACTTTGCAAAGTTCGTAGACTACAACATGTCGGCCATGACGGACACAAAGGGCGGCTTCCTCACGGCCGAAGACGACCCGCACAACACCGCCCTCGTCCCCAAAGCCAAGCCCGGCGGCCCGCCCGTGGAGGAGAGACCCAAGGGCATGTCTAGCCAAGAATGGGAACGCCTCCAGCTCCTCAAGAAACTCCGCCGCCAGAAAGCGGGCCCCTTCGAGCCCGGCCTCAGCGTCCTCGCCGACGAGGCAACACGCAAAAAGTGCCGCGAGTGCTCCTCGTTCGAGATCGACTGGGTCTGGGACGAAGTCTTTGGGATACAGGTCTGCCACGCCTGCAAAGACGCTAACCCGGACAAGTACTCCCTCCTGACCAAGACGGAGTGCAAAGAGGACTACCTCCTGACGGACGAGGAGCTGAAAGATGCCGACTTGTTGCCGCACCTGTCGAGGCCGAACCCGCACAAGTCGCACTGGCACGACATGATGCTGTTCCTGCGATTCCAGGTCGAAGAGTACGCCTTCAACACCAAATGGGGCTCTGCCGAGAAGCTCGACGCCGAGTTCGAGAAGCGCGAGGCCGACAAGAAGCGGCGCAAGGAAGCCAAGTTCCGCGACAAGCTGAAGGATCTCAAGAGGAAGACGCGGACGGAGGCCATCAGACGACAACAAGCCGCCGGAGCGGCGGGTGCGGGACCGCGCAAGTTTGGCGACTCAGTAGGTGGCGGGAAGCACGTCCACGACTGGGGCCGGGCCGTTGAGAACGAGGAGGGTATGACGGTCAAAAAGTGCAAGGAATGCGGGATGGAGGTTGAGGAGTTGGAGTTTTAGCTTCACGGTTCATGTAGCGACATAATACCCAGTCAATCATCTTCTCGTTTGAATTATGTACGACGAAACAGCCAACATGACAAAATCACGACGTGCGTAGCGGAGGGTATCGACAAGTATAGTGACCAATGCCCCGAGTAGATATTACAACAGGCCGGCTGGCATTCAGTCACACGCCCGTATCCTGTCCCCTTCTTCTGGTCTTCCCGCGCGCCAGCCCACTGCTGACCGCTGAACTCCACCGTCTCATCGCCTCATGCCGAAAGTCTGCAGTCCCAAACATCCATTCATCTCTGCCGCGGGGCAGCCATCATCAGAAGTCCGTCCCAAGAGCATGCGACCCAAAGACAAAGACGCCATTCAACGGACGCTATGCTGCTGTATGTTTTCGGCTCTCTCTCTCTGTCTCTCTCTCTCTCCTCTTTTCCTTCATGTAGGCCTCTCCTCGTCTACCGCGCAAATACCTTTACAACGCCGTCACCGCCGCCGCTAACAACCCATTTGCCGTCCTGGCTCCAGACGACGGAACAAACGCCCTCGCCACGCATAATGCGATGGCTCGTAATTTCCTGCGTGCAGGATCGTTTCTCGAGGCTCCAGAACCGCAACGAGGCATCATGGCCTGCGCTGATGAGTTCACGGCCATCAGGGCTGAGGGAAAGGCTCGAAATCGATGCGGGGTGCGCAACCATGTTGTATGTGCATTGTCCTGTGAAAATCAGCAAACGATTCGAATAAGCCGGATGGTCAACTTACCGCTGTTAGCATCGAAGAATCGCACGAACCGATCTTCGTGTCCAGAGATGATGACGCCCTCGACGCCCGATCCCGCCATCGACCTACCACCGCCCGTCGGTCCGCCGCCAGCGCTGTTGTCCTCTTCAGATATGCCACCTTGAGGCTGTTCCAGGCCGACGGTCGTTGCCACGACGGCGTTGACGCTTGTATTGGGCGTGCCGTCGTATGTCTCCAAGCTATCCATAGTTCCAGTCTGCTCACCTGTCCTGGTATCATAGACTAAAATAGCGGCATCAGAGTAAGAGACGACGAAGGACTCGCCGTTGAGGCCCAAAGGAGTAATGCACGTTGGACTAGCCGTGGACCCGTCAGACCTCTTGATGTTGTGGACGAGGGAATGGTTGAAGGGGGAGTTGGTAGCCATGTTGGGCTGGGGAGTGCTCGAGAAAGCGCTGCCGGAGCTCATGGAATTACCGCGCACACGGCCTCTGCTTCCTGTCGGACCAGCTCTGTTCGTGCCTGGCTGAGGACTGGTCAACTGAGGCGGAGCGCTGACGGCCCAAAGCCGGACAGTTCCATCCGCACCACCAGAGAGGAGCATGATGCGATCAGGGGTGCCGTATTGGTTGGTCTGCCCGAACACCGACCCCAACGTCGTTGGCAGCACGCATAAGGCCCAAACCGCGTCGGTGTGGCCTTCAAGAGTGGCCTTGGGGTCAACTCTGCCGCGCTCCCACACTCTGATGCTAGCATCTTGACCTCCGGAGAAAATCCAGCCGTCAC
The DNA here is from genome assembly GCA_036785495.1 of Colletotrichum neosansevieriae. Taxonomy (NCBI): domain Eukaryota; kingdom Fungi; phylum Ascomycota; class Sordariomycetes; order Glomerellales; family Glomerellaceae; genus Colletotrichum; species Colletotrichum neosansevieriae. The sequence goes on along the minus strand of JAVHLV010000052.1, from coordinate 35,446 downwards.
CTTGAGCACGTCCACCGGTTGAGAAATTAGGGGACGGTGACCAGGAAGTCAGGCAGAGGACTGCGCCGGCGTGACCACGATGCGAGAAGTTGGCTGTCACGTCGAGATCGGAGGCAGCATTTGTTTGGCCGTGGCTGTCGACGCGGGGGATGTGGAAACGCTTGATCATGCCGTCGTCTCCCGCAGTGCAAATTTCCGGCTCCCCGGGGCTGCCGCCACCAGAGAAGATGACAGTCCGTACAGTATCCAAGTGACCTCGCAGGCCGAAGCGCAGCTTGAAATTTCCAGTCTCCGACTTCTGAGCGGCCGCATTCAACGAAAGCTCGTGGTCAGCACTGCGCCTGCTCGACATCGATCCTTTGCGGCGATGTGAGGCCGGTCCGCGGTTGGGTGACTTCGGAAGGCTTTCGGCGGTAGGAAAGGCATCAGTATCAGGCCGGTTGCTTAGTTGCTGGAGAGGTTGTGAAGAGTTTGATTCGGGAAAGGCGCCGTCGGGAAACTCCCATCCGTCGGTCTCGGGCGCGGCGGCCCGGCTAGGTTGAGGCTCTTCCGTCGGCTCGACACTGCTGACCGACTCAACAGCATGGCTGGGCCGCTGCTGCATGTTGTCGTCCAGCATGCGGTCGGTTACTGACATAGGCTGCGGCCACTCGTTGCCGGCAGCGTACATGACAGGAGGCGCGGGTTCGGGGTTGGGGGGCGGCATCTGCCGCTGCTGTTGCTCGGCCGGTCTCATGGGGAGACTCGTCGGTTGGCTTCTTTGCATAGGAGGAGCATGGTTCGGGGCGGGAGGCGGGCGATTAGCCTCGCGGACGTGGTTCTGCGGGACGAGCGACGAGGATGCGAAGGAGAAGGGTGGCTCTTGGAAGGGCTTACCGCCCGGCACGGCGAAAGGCTCACCCTCGCGCAAGTCTTCCAGCATCGGGAGCGGGGGTGAATCGCGGGGAGGCGGAGGGTTGGCGGGCGTGATCATCAAGTACGTAAACTCGGCCTGGCACTGATCCAGGAACGACTTGAGGTCTGCACGCTGCGACTCGTCGTCGCCCTTCTCGATGTCGATTTCGTTACCTCCAACATCCGTAGGCTTCTTTTTCGACGCTGCATCCGGATGTCAGTGTCTCCGTTACCTGAGCAAGGCAGCCAGTTTACTCACATCTGAGCCTCTCCTGAATCTGCGTGGCACGATCCTTTTCGGCCTTTGCAGCCTCTTCGGCCTTGGATCCTCCCTTGAGCTGCGCCGACTGGTCCTTAACCTTCTTCTCGAGGATGGTCACATATTTCTTTAGGGCCTTTTGCGTAGCATCGGCTCGTCTCGCCTGGCCCTCGAGGGCAGCTATCCTGGCCTTCATTTCCTGGCGCTCAATCTCCCACGCATTCCTGTCGCGCTCGTGACGGTGCCATTCGGTTTGGAGGAATCGCATGACACCTGTTGGTTGCCGTGATCAGCAAAGAAGCCCGTACATAATCTCGTCAACCACGGCAGCAACTCACCTTGTAGCGTATACTCGGTCGCATGAGGCTGACCAGAGCCGTTGCCCTGCATGGCGCTGCCCATCTCGTTTCCTCCAGGCCCGCCCATGCCGTTTCCTACGTTCGTCCCCATGCCCGAGACCACCTGCCAGCTCATACGCGCGCGAGGGGAACGGGTCCCCGGCTAGCAGCTCGACACTGCTGGCAGACGTAGATGTGGGAGAAGGAAGTAAGTGTTGGTGGTCGGTCTATGATGGAGCTTCGTCGACGTTGAGGCTCCTCCTCTATGGCTGTCCCGCGGGTGCAGCTGGGCTGTTGGACCGGGGAGAAAGCAGTGTGGTGTCTTGTCTATGTCATTTGCCGGTTCGAAGGACCAGCGGCGACTCGTCGTGGGTGATAGCTGGCGCAGCCAAACGAGGCTCTCGTTGTCGTCGTGTTCGTCGTGTCGTCGTAGTCGAGTTCGTCGATTCGAGACCCCCCAATCCTGGCTAGAGACAGACACAGACAGCGGCGGTGGTGGTCGGAGCTGTGGCCCACCCCTGTTCAATTGGAGCTTTCCACCGTCGCGTCGCTAAGGTGGTCCAGTATCCAAGTACTTCTCCGTGCCACACTGAACACTCTGCTGAATGCAATTGGCTCAGTGCTGTTGGGTACCGGGGTGGTGGGATCGTGGGTAGCTGTCCTCGCTTCGAACTAAACGGGTAAAGCCACAAGAAGAACGTGAGGTGTTGTACGAGAGAAGAAGAAGCTCCGAGGTGATGGGTGGTCGCTGAAATTTCGTCGACAAGCCGCGTTTTGGTGGCTTAATTTTTGGCAGAGACAAAACCTGGAAGAGACAGGGCTGAAGGTGGTCACTTGAGCTCAGTCAAGTCAGGCCTGCTGCCACTGCTCTGCTCTTGCTTCCTTCCAATCGATAAAAGATCCAGTGGGGAGCACACGCTGTACAATGCACTGCACGGTGCACCGCACCTGTGTGACTGCAGCTCCTTGCCGCCAATCTTGTACCAATGACAGGCCAGGAAGACGAGATGAGGCTATCAGGCATCAACACCAGCAAGGTTCCGCGTTCTCTTCAGGGGCACAGGCCACATCTCTGGAATCCTGGCTGGAGGGATTACCTCCCTTATGTAAGATACGGTACCCTAAGAGACAGATTGCACGTCTCTTACATCTTCACAACCGAGTTGGAACGCCCTTCACAAAACAAGGTTGAAGAGGCCGCTTCTCAACATTCGAGACAGGAGACAGCCACGCCAACAACATCACATGAGCTTCCGCCTCTGGATCCCGATCATGTCAACCGATATCGTTGTTATCTAAGAGACTGGTCACCCCACCCCCATGGTCGGAACATCCAAACCCAAGAATAGCTCTGGGCTGGTGTCCAAACACGCTCCGAAGTCTAGGTACCCCTTACACGCAAGCCATCTGATGGCCCTTATTACAACTAAGAAAAAGAAGCAAAGAAAAAAAAAAGGAAAAAAAAACGGAATTTTTTATCCACCCGCCACAGATCGATCAAAACCAAGCTAGGTACTCCATTCGCATGCCCGTATCACACACCTCCCAATGAAACGAAACGCGACGAACCCCATTCTCCAAAGCCAAGGAAACGCGATATGTGCAGTGTCTGCCGACTGGTATCATGCCCCCTCCTGCCATTCATCCTCCCATCCGTAGCCGTATCTTCCCAACATGTCGGCCACGCAAAACAGCGAGGCCATCCTGCAGTGTATGATGTCGAAATGTCTTATGTACTTGATATCGTCATGTCGTCAAAAAGCTCGGTACCAGATCTTTACCGGGTTCCGTCGCTTAAGCATACTGAGGCTCGTCCTGGCAAGCGTCAATCACGCGCTTGGCATTGACGATGATCTGGGACAGGTTCTTGAGGATCGGGTCGTTGCCCGCCGAGCTGCTGATGCGGACGAAAAGCTGCTCCACACGAGCCACCAGCATACCCATAATCTTAGGTGTAACAGCGCGAGCATCCTCATCCTAGACCCACGTTAGCATTTGGGAAAACGACCATGACGGTATACTCCATTGCCACTTACCATGTTGCCCAGTGAAACCTGCAGGCTGTGGACAACCATTTCAAGCCAAGCAATCCTCTCACGAGTGTACGACTCCAAATTCAGGCTGACGGTGGCAGTCACCGTCAAGAGGACCAGATGAGGCAGGTTGCGAACGAACTCCGGACTGTACTTCGACATGTACTTCTCAAACACCTCTTGCTCCCGGCCAGACTGCATCCAGCGGACAACAGCTTCTTCAGCCCTGCCCTCCTTCATGGACTGGTTGATGACAGCAATGCGACCCTGGAGATCAGCGTCGACCTCGTTCTGCTTCGCAACTGTCAGAGCCTGGGAGTGACCGTAGCCCATAGAGTGGTGAGAAGCGCGGTCGGGGCTCTGAACGTTGCTGTAGACGTGGCTTTGAGTGGTGCTAGGGACCTGGCTAACAACAGAGGGTGCGTTGTAGGATGGCGCAGCACGGTGATGCGGCTGCTGTTGCTGTTGCTGTTGCTGTTGCTGCTGCTGCTGCTGCTGCTGAGCCTGGACGCGAATCATCTGCTGCTGAGACACCATGTGCTGCTGAAGTTTGACGAACTCGTTCTGGTACTGCTCCTGGGTAGCCGCCATGCTGGAGACTGTTCCCATAAGTTGAGTGACAACGTTAGTCAGCTGGTCGATCTTCTTGCTCTCAGCGAGGCGCTGAGCGGCCATAGCCTCCATTTCGGTACGGTGTTGCTTCTGCAACTCGCCAGCAACGCGTTGGCAGGCCTGAACCGCCATGTTGGTGAAGGAAGGACCGAGACGCGCGGTCAAGGTGTTGACAACCTCTTGCTGAACGTTGGCCGCAACGGTCGACCCAACTCTGTCAGAGATGGCCTTCACAAAGTCGCCGTTCTGCAGCGCGTGTTGAGTCGCGGAAGGAAGGGCCTTGTGAATCTCCTTCTGAACAGAGTGGGAAACCTGAGCGTTCATGCTCTTGGAGAACTGGTCAGACACCGCCTTGGAAGCAACATCAGAAATAGCAGGGATAACGGCGTTGCTAAATTGCTCGTTGATCAGGGCGTGGAGGACCTTTTGGGTGTTCTCGTTCAGGACGTCAGAAACCATGTTAAGGAGCTGGCCCTGACGCTCGGTGAAGTCAGCCTCGCGGGCGCGCAGGCCATCGTCGATGCGGCTGTGAAGCGCCTTGAAAGACGAGTTGAGAAGGCCGTTGAAGCTGTTCTGCAGACGTGATTCCATGCTGCTGATTGCGCTCTCGACGGACTCCTGGGTGATGTTGTTGGTGGCAGATTGTTGCTGCTTGTCCTTTGAGTGGGAAGGACCAACCCGAGGAGATCCGTTGGACTGAGGGTCGATTGCAGCAGCGGCGGCGGCGGCGGCGGCGGCGGCAGCTGCCTTCTTCTTGCGGCTCTTGCGTTCCTGCTTTTCTTCCTTAGCGGGAGGAGCAGGAGCCGGGGTTTCGTCCTCCTTGACTTCCGGCTTTGCGATCTTCACAGGCGTGACAGACTCGGGGCCGCGGCGAGGAGTGCTGTCGTCTTGTGAAGGAGTGGTCTGAAGCAGGGATTCTTTGGCGATGTTGCGAGCAGATGGGTGGCCCACTTCGTTATTCTGGTGGGAAGGTTCGGCTGGCTGAGCGGCAGGCGGCTTCAGCTTAGAGATGGTGACGACTCCAGCCTCGACGGCATCCACAGGAGCAAGAACCTTGTTGTCCTTCGACCAGCCGAGTTCAGCCTGCTTGATCAAGAGGCAGGCGACACCCTTGGAGTGCATTGCGTAGAGCTCAAAGAGAGTAGGCTCGTCAGTATCTTGGTTCATGGCAGGGCTGGAAAGAATATCGAGGCTGCGAAGGATTCCACGGTTCGCAAACGAGTACTCGCGCACGCCGCTGATAACGGCGGTCGAGTCAGGCTGCGGGATGGAAGCATCCTGAGCCACCAGTCGCTGAATATATTCAACCTGCGACACGCTCTTCAGGTTGTACTTAGGAGCCGAAAGATGCGCGAAGTAGATTGAGTTGCGCGTCGGGTGACCGATGACGAGCATGCCAGTCGGGGGGTGGTACATGACACTGCAGACGGCGTCAGACTCCTTGCTGTGCGGCAGGTTGAACTCCTGGACCGGCTTGCCGAGAGCAAGATCCCAAAGCTGCAAAGTGTGGTTCTGCTTCATGCCAATGATCATGTAGCGCAGAGCGCAGCGCTTTTGATAGGGGCGAAGCTTGTCGACGAGGAGGACAGAGGTAGGCCAAGCCTTCTCGCCCTCTGGGGTACTGGTGAGAGTCATAAGAGGCTCCCTGATCTCAAGCGAAGTGTGCGCCGGCATGGGCCAGCGAGGATCGCTGCCCTCTTGCGCTGCGGTGAGGTCGCGGACATCCCAGAACTTGACACGGCCAGACTTGTCAAGAGACACTATCACGCTGTCATCCTGACTGAAGGTGAAGTCTTTACCAGCCTTACCAGTATTGATCTTCAACGAACACTGCTTGGCCAACTTCTCGGTGTCAACGACGCGATCGTGACCAGGCTTGAAGAGGTTGTTCTGCATGATGTAGGTGGGCCAGACGATGTTGATCGACTTGCCACGGCCTACGGCGAAGAACTCGGGGTGGATAGTCGACGTCCGGGCCCGGGTCTTGAGGACACCACCGGGGGCATCACCACCTTCGTGGGAAGCCATAGGGGGCAGAGCGAAACCATACTGCTCGGGGTGCGCGTCCTCGATATGATCCTTCTCGCCACTCTTGATCTGAACCCAGTAGACCGTGCCGCTGATACCAGTGCCAATAATGGCCTCGCGATGAATGCCGGCATGGTCGGTGGGGGTAACGGACATGGCGACGTTGAAGATACGGTCCTTGGTGTCAGTGAAGATCTTGGCGTCCTTACCGTCGTCCTGTCGGATGACGCGCAAGCCCCCAGCCTTTGACATGCCATAGGCCATGTAGTTCTCGGTCGCAGTGTAAAGGTTGCGGTCAATCTGGTCGAACTCCTTCTTCAGACGTGCGATGTCCATGATGGCGTCGTCGCGGAACTGGGGACGGGGTTCGGTGGCACCATCCTGCAGACCAATCGAGATCCAAGGCTTCATGGGGAAGTTGAAAACCTTGACGGGCGAGGGAGTTTCCTCTTCAATCACCACAATCTCGTCCTGATCGGCACTCTCCCAGCTGTCGGCGACGGCATGCGCAGCAGCTTCCTCGACAATCTCGCGAACCTCTTCCGCCACCTCCGCAGAAACGACCTTCTCGAGGAGGTCCCTGTTCTCCTCGCGGTCAAGCTCCTTCTTGATCGCCTGGGCGGCGTGATGGGCGCTCGCCTCGAATTCGCTCTCAGTCCGGGCGGTGTCCATGTCTTCGAGATCCTGCATGTACTCCGGTCGCGACTGCTCTTCCTCAGCGCGAGCCAGAGCCTGGTTGGCCTCGAGGTTGGCCTGCCCGGCAATGTCGTGGATGGCCTCCGAAACCGTCTCCTTGTTCTTCTCCGTGGCGGGAATGCTCGCGAACGAGGCTGTTGAGCCAGGCGTAGGGTTAGCAAGCTTGTCGCGAGGGGAAGAACCGTGTCCGGTGCTGTGGCGGACACGCTCGGGGGAGGCAAGAGGACTGCGCTCGGTGTTGATGCGCTTGCTTTCGCTTCCATGATGGGAGCTCGGGGAGTCGTGGGTCTTTTTCAGGATCTGGAAAGCTGGGCCAGCAGGTGACTGGCCAGCAGACTGAGGGGGGGCGATACCCGAGATGGAACCAGACTTGGGGGTGCGATTCTGCGGCGATGTGATTGGAGGCTCCTCGAAGCTGCTGTTGGCATTGTTATAGCCATACTGATGCTGCTGCTGCTGCTGCTGCTGGGCAGACTGGATGTTGGAGTCTTGGGTGGAGGGAAACGAGTACGTGCCGTAGTTGCCACTGGACTGAGCGTAGCTGTTGGGGTCGTATTCGAAGGAATTGGAGGGCATCTGCGACAGCTTTGAAGGAGGCTGTCCAGCCTCGGCAAGGACGCGCTGGAGGATGTTCTCGCCACCGGGCTGAGGCGCGGGACTGAGCAAATTGGAGCGAGAGGCCTCAGTCAAGAGCATGTCGTTCTGGCTAGGCTTCGGGCGGTTCAGCAGGTTCAGCAGGTATGCGCGGGTATCGTCAGGGGGCGTTGATGCGCCGAAGGTCGAGAACGAGCCGTTTTGGGGCGGCTCTGGTCGGGACGACTCCTCGCCGTCGTGTGCTCCTTTCATCAGAGCGGCGAGCAGGCCGGTAGGATCGGCCGGGGCGCGAGCGGGAGCGACGATTTGTGTCGGGATAGATGAGGGCATCGTCTGCTGCTGCTGCTGTTGGTGCAGTTGCAGCTGTTGGTGGTGCTGCTGGGGCGACTGCTGATATTCCTGCTGATGCTGATGCTGATGCTGTTGCTCATGCTGATGCTGATGCGAAGAATGCTGCGAAGACTGTGAATGATGGTGCTGATGGTGATGAAAGCCGGCGTTCTCCTGGCGAGGCTGTGGCTGGGCTTGAGCTTGAGCTTGAGCTTGAGCTTGCGACTGGGATTGCGAAGCTTGACTGCCAGCACCACTGAACTTGAGCAGGTTCAGCAGATTGGCAGTGCGATCACCGTTTGAAGGCACGCTGCCACCGGGGGGCGTCGGCGCCGGAGGCATAGGAGACACCATGATGACGCCGGTGGAGCGATGAGTGTTTCGACGAGGGAAACGAGGGACAATTGGCTGGGCGACCCTTACGTCGTGACACGAATTGATTGTGGTTTTGAAGGGGGTTAAGAGGTGGAAATGGAGGACGGAATGGCAACAAAAAAGAATGGTGACGAAAATAATTTTGGGACGGAAAGGGCGAGTTTGGGAGGCTGGAATCACAGCCCAACCTAACACAACCCTGTAGCGCCGGTGGAAGCGCAGGGGGGTGACGTGGTTGAAAGGTTGAGGTGAAGTGCGGAAGGAAGGAAGGGCCGACGACGAGGAGCTCCTGCTGAGGTAAGGGATACCTGGAGCCTACCTTAGGTACCTTTCTTAGGTAGGTAACCTTAGCTACCTGTAAGGCACCTAGCTGTCTTAAGGTAGGTATAGGTACTTTAAGGTGCCTTAGTGTAGAGAGCATGGAGGCGTCGGGCCCTGGAGCTGCGGGAGAGCTATTGAGGTTTTTCGAGGTGCGAGGTCCGGGTCTGCGCCCTGCTGTTGCCACTGACCACTGAGCTTAGGGCAGCTTCGGTCGTGCAAAGACGAGCGTCCAGTGGGTTTCTAGGTTGGTGCAGCACTGGTGCGGATTACTGAAGTAAGGTGCGCAGCAGGAGGCAGCACTGAAGCTTGAAGGTCCACCTGCCGCCCTTTTAATGAGCCCGAGCTGTCTCATTGGCTCAAAAGCACTGTCTCTGTGTTGCACTGTTGGTTGGCCAGGGGCCTGAGAAAGGCGGACCGTCGTGGGCCGTGCATCACTTCTACTGGACCCCACACTACCTTTTCTTTTGCCAAACCGAACTCGGAATTCCTGACGTAAGCAACTCTCCGGTTCACCAGCGGAAAGAGAGCAACCGCAGCCCGCAACGCAACCGCACACCGAAAGCCATCTTGCCCTGCGTAAGGTATCGTACACACGTCTAACCTCGCCTAGTACCCCAGCCTCGCCTTACGTTCCGCTTGTTCTTGTGTTCAAAGTTCGACAGGGAATCCGGCCTATCGCGTTGTCTCGAAACACGAAAATTCCCCGGCGCGATCGCCTCGCACCAGATTTCCGAGAAATTGTACTCCAACCTTCATCCACAAGTTGTGCTCCCACGATCCTCCGCTCTTTGCACCGCGAGACAGCCAGACAGAAATCCCAGCGCGCGGCTTGGCTACACGAATAGCTATCGGACGCTTAGGATTGCGACACGGGCATTCGAGTTCTGCGCATTTACTAGACTCTTCCCCATAACCCACACCAAAGGGGCCGCTGCCCTCGTGGAAAAGCAGCGAGAGCCCAGTCGAGCTCGTTAGGGAACCAGCCTCTACCCTCTTCGACGTCACCGTTCATCACCCGTCATCGCCATGTTCTGCCTTCGGAGGTCAGCCAACCAAAAATAACCCCAAGAAGACTTCCACCAGGCCATTGCTAACATCAGAACCAGCTGGCTCCCTCTCCTCTTTATCCCAACCAACGCCTCTCCCGCCTTCATCTTCCTCTTCTTCATCTGCACCTACTTCCTCAACCGCCCCTGCGTCTACTGCAGCTTTCTCCTCCTGATCCTCTTCCTCACCTCGTGTAATTGGTCAGATCGTTGTTTCTTCGACTTCAGCAGCAACTGGTTCCAGCCCCGGCCGCCCACGTCTCTATCCTCCCCGTCCTCGATTCCCGAGATCGACCCTAACGCCACCTTCAACTCCACCGTTATTGAGGTCATCAACACGACTGCAAGCGCCTTGGCTGGTGCTGCAGCCGAAGAACTCGCGCGACAGAGACAGGAATGGACCGGCTTGGGTATGGAGTGGCTGCGCAGCCTTCTGGGACGCAGGGAGTGGAGGGTCGAGTGCTTGGATATCAACATCCGTTTGTGATTATGGAAGAGGGGTATTGAGATTGACGATTATGATTGATGACTGGTTTCGCGTTCGCGAGCTATGCCACGGCCATCAGAGGACGCGGCAAAATTAAGGTGTGATACCAGGCAGGCTTTGGGTACATAATATGGCGTTGTCTCTGTGCGCGTGTGTATTATCAGGGCTACTGTATAGATCCGGCAACCTGCGAGTAGGCAATCATATTTGGTGACAGAGACGTCCTAGTGAAACTGTCGTATCTTGCCACTCCAATGTACCTGGTTGGCTTGCATGAGGCCGGCGATAGTTTACGCTGTCCCTAAGAGTCTTCGAATCATACCACGCGTATCAATACCGATATTTCAGCTCGACGAGCTGGATGTACGTCGCATGCATACATTCATGGTCAAGTGGTGACTCAAGGGGACCACCATTTAAGTATATGTAAATTTGTTTGAATATGTTTTTATTCAGTTAAATACACTCATCGCAATCTAAAGAGTTCGACGCGGACGCCCTCTGTTCAATGTGAGGACACTCCGGCGACTAAACAGTCTTACCACCACCAACTCGTTTATTTGGAACTTTAGTCGAGTTGTTGTGTCTGTTGCCCTGCGGTGGCCTTCGTGGTGTAACTGCAACCTTGAAATCTGTCCAATTTCAGAGTCGAAGCATCGTTTGCGGTATATCCAGGTCCTTTGGAAGAACAGCACGAGCTGCGTTCATCACAGAGCTCCACCTGGCAGCCTTCGAAATGGTCTGCTTCGACCCATCTAAGGCCATATCACGGCTTCATCAGTGCACTCTGTCCTCAAATTGAGTCCAAGGTTAGCCTTCGGAGTGCCACCAATTCACTTATCCAGTATGAGTGGTAGTAAAAACCTCGCTGGAACTGAAAATCATCTATACGGCACACGCCATGCCGTGTTTCTGTGTGATCGTGTAGGTCATCTTCAAAGCAAGACCTTGGGGCAGCATTTCCTTGGCCCAAGCCGGGCATCATTCCATGTGATGAAAGTAAAGTTCCGTTAATGGCCAATGGCCCAGGCATGGAAATTGCCGGATTCAAGCCATGCCACTCGCCATGAAATCTAGTTCACCGTGCTGACAGCTGAAGCTTGAGCTTTCAAGTGGGGTCGGGGCAACCCACGTTATACCACTGCCGTGAGAATATCGTGATAGCGGCACATAGTCAAGTTTAAGCTCCAGTTCGGCACTTGATGGACTTTAAGTGTACCGGGTGTCCGGTATAGACTTCCAGAGGTTTGGCCAAGGCTAGACTCCCACACGCAAGCCCGAATCATTCAGCTGAACCGAATCTCAGGCGAATCCGCCGTGATATGTCTGCTTAAGGCCAAGCTTCCAAGGTGCCCATCAGAGAGGAGAAACTCTGCCGGCCTCTGATTCAACTAGCCACAATATTGTAGTCTGTTCAAGGTTAGTCTGTGCGGGTCCTTCCGAAATGTTCGCCCTCGCTGTCCCTTTCGGGATCAAACAATGATGTCGAACATTTGCAAAGGGTTAAGATCCGGGGCAAGGGTCCGACTAGACCCATTACGCTGCCGATGTACCGAGAAGCTTGGGATCCAGCTACACGGCACACCAAACAAGCTTTGGGGAGCAGTTGTTTGCGTGTCCATCGCGTGGGTTTGTACCGCTGTGCCATGTGGGTTTTGGAGGGGCCCAGAATCAGCCTTCATGACGAGCTCGGAGGCTCAGGTCATCGGCACTAAATTAAGGTTCTCGAAACCCGGCATAGGAAAAGTGTCGACCACTCGCCCGGCCGGACATCGTTGCCGCTGACAGAGAGAGACGCCGGACAAGGCATGACGGGCGGAGTGGAGTGGGAGGACCCCAGGGTGCGGAATGGAGGCAGTGTCGCCGACGGGTGTGCCCGATACCCGGAGTGACATCCCCGTGAGGCTTGGCCACATCACGGCTTACTCTGTGCACACGTTGGGGAAACCGGGCAATTAATATCTGTGAATTACGAAGGTCAATTATCTTCGGGTTGTGGCGCCAGAAATCCCGTAGTTACGACAGCGGCTGCCCTACAGCTCGTAGGCATTTCATTCTATGATTGACTCCGGCCAGGATCCGTACAGTGGTGAGCAACAAACTCGTGGCTCGCCCAACACTGAAGTACTGCTGTTTTTAGCACTTCAATATTGCGGGGCTTTTCCGACATAATTCGCGGAAGGCAAAGTCAAGAATACTAGGTTTCCGTGACGTTGATTGACACATTCCACTCTGCGCCCGATGTTGCAAAACATGCAAAAGGCGTTATTATGACTTTATCCGAACATCAGAATCGATGCGTGACATGAGCCGGGACGCCGGCACCAAGCCAAGTCGGCTGCCGACCCCCAGCTGCCAATAAATCGAGTTTCCCCAGCCTCTTGTCGCCAAAGGGAACCAAACACGCGACAGGACGATCATGTTGTTAAGCAAGTCGATGAGGGGTGCCGAGGACGCCCAGGAATCCAAGCAGGCTGCAGCTTTGAGTTGAGTGTTGGCTCGCCGCTTCACCGCTTCGGTGCTGACATCCAGCCACTCTCGCCATCCTTCGAGAAGTAGATATGGTACAGCGTCCCAATTGTCTCTCTCTGCATTTGCAAGCGATGCTGCTAGTGCAGAATTGCTGCCAGCTCGCAGCACAGCGGTGCCGATTTCCTTCCATTGCGCGGCAGTGACGAGTCCCAGATGTTGACAGGAGGACCTGAAACCCATGGCCACGAATGCGTTTGCTGTTAGCCGCCATAGATGCCATGTTACCATGGGGTAGCGACTAGGACTGCTGGAACAGCGTCGCAGAGGGCGGTAGCTCCAGCCTCCTTTGAGACCCTAGAGCAGCTCCAAGGAAAAGCGGCAGAGCTCTCAAAGGCTCCGACTGTCGATTGGTGCGAGCGCTACCCCCGAGGCGGACGATGGGCGGGCGGAGCGGAAGCCCTGTGTACACTTATAGCTTGGAGTGGGCATGTGGGCAGAAAATCCAGAAGCAAAGGGATGTCACCGTTATTCCAAAGAGGAATAAGGAGTGCAGGGGGGTTAAAGGAGCAAGGCCACGCGTCACTGTGGGACGGTTCGACGTTCCACAACCAATGGAATGAGACGGCGGCTGACGCTGGGAAGATTTCTGCCGGAGTTTTGGGTTTGCTGGCCATCCCAATTCCGTGCCAAACTGCTCTCAGTGGGGTTCTGGTGGTTCGTACGGGGTGTTGTTCGACGGTACGGTAGAGAACAGCGATGTTCTGTCTCCGACTTGGGACGATTCGATCGAGTGGTGCGGTTCGTCAGCGGCCACCTCCTGTCTCGGGCGCTCAACTTCAGGCGTAACGGAACCGCAGATCCTTATTGAAGGGTAGTCCCTGGCCGTGCGGGCTGATTTTGCAAGGCTCTCGGTAGGCGTTCTGTATGGGACGAAGCGTCGTGATGCGGAAAGCGGATGACCGAGGGATAAGCAAGATATCGAGAGAGGCGAACAGCTGGCTCGTACCCAAGTGGTGAGGAGAAGCACAGCAAGGACCACGAAAAGGCCAAGCATTGGAACTCAATCGCACATCTTGGTGACGGCGCTTCGCGAAAAGCGATGCCGAGGACGGCCAAGCTGAGGCCGTCATTGGCCCGGAGGCGCACTGGCTGAGGTTCTGAAGGCAGCGCCAAACGTGCCAAGCGAGCGGGTTGGTTTCCAAGAGCGGCTCAATTTCTGGGCAATGGCGCTGGCAGAACGGCAACTCGACCGTTGCGTTTTTAGTCATTTTGACTCGCCCAGCCAGCGCCTGGTTCTGGTGTTGCAGTCGTACGAGGCGGCGCCGGAAGTCCATGACTCCATACAGTCCATACGACCGCAATGCGACCGACAGCGTGGCTTGGGATATCCGTCAAATGTGAATATGCAGCTCGCGAAGTTGGCCATCGAGTACATGTATCCATACAACCATCCAGGCCATGACGCCGGCGTGCAGATTCGTTGCCTGTGCCTGTCAATTTGGCGTTGAAGGCCAGAATGCCAGATCGGCAGATTGACGGGCACGCGACACTCGGCTGGCCATCAGCTCATTCGCCCGGCGAAGTGCGCCCGTCATCGATTTTCTGGCCGCGGTGATTTCTGTTGATTAAGCCCAGATCTGGACCGTCACCCGTGGTACACTATCGTGGTAGGGTAGGTACCTAGGCAGGCGGCAGGGTTGTCTGATGGAGAAGTTAGGAGACATTGTGACGTTGTTGTGCTTTCCGTGGCAGGTGCTTTACTTCCAATTTCGATACTGGATGCACCGCTAAGTCTGGCCTGCCCTGATGCATATCCTTTGATAGTTACATATGATGCATATGCACCTTCATCTCATCTGAAGAGGCTCACTGCGGCTGACTGAGACTTTCCATCCCAGAACAAACTCCACCTCGCTGTACAGTGCAGTCGACATCCGATGATTGAGACTGGACAACGTCTGCTCTTGCCCAAAGTATCGGGATTGGCCAGAGCAACAGCGGTGGATGGGAAGAACAGCACAGCAGCCAGGCTGGTCTCTCTCTCTCTCTCTCTTTCTCTCTCTCCCCAGAAAAGAAGAAATGCATGAGGACCTCGGATAATACGCTTCTCGGATACATGCAAGCCAGCTGGTGCTGACAGCGGGGCTACTGCTTATGCTGCCAAGGCCACTAGCGGCTTATGCAGTGACTGGGGCCAAGAAACACCAAGGAAGGAGAGCACACGACACCGTTCCCCCCTGACGGAAGAATAAGAGATGAAAATTCAGTGGATGAGAGCTTTTGTGGTGCTGCTGTGACCCGCGGGAACCCTGCGACCTCACGCGATCAACTTTGCAGTGAGGAATGAGGATGGGAGAATGACAAAGTCAGGAATATCGAAATCTTTTTGCCCCATCCCGCCCCTGTCCACTCCCACCTCCCAAATGCCAGGCCAGCCCCAAACTTCTTTTTTAGCCGTTCTTTTTAGAAGTAATTAACTCTTGGTAACCTCATGTCCGAAAAAAACGGGTTCTTTTCCACGCCGAATGACGAGTGAAAACTTAGCATGGCAAAAGGCACTACAAGAAAAACCCCAGCAGTAGTTACTGACTACTGTGATAATTTTAAGCAAAACCTTAAACTGGAAGAAGTAATTAACTCTATGTACCGTAACCGGACTTTGGTCCACCTCTGGCTGGAGACTCGTCACCAAAGCAGTCCAAGATGCGGGCTGTCAATGGCTCCCTTGCGGCGCTTCAAGGCCGGGCCACCGGTCGGTCCATGACTAGGACCTCCTTTTTTACGCGGGATTACATATGCCACTCAATCCTCAGTCTCTCTCTCTCTCTTTGGAGCCAAGGAATGTGGGAGGAAGGACACACCTCACGGTGTTGGTGGTACGTAGGCAAGAGTACGTACCACACTTCATCTGGCGGCTGGAGGCTTCTCTGTTATGTCTTGCAACTCTTGTTCAGTCTGATCTTGCTGTTCGATGTCTTGTTGTGTGTTTTTTGTTTTGCCGTTATTGTTTCTATCTAATGACAGTCTTCTTTGTGTGTTATGTGGTGAGTGTATGGTAAGGTACTAAGTGCTGGGATGCTCTTCTTAGAAACTTCCCATCGATTGTCCTGCCCCGAAAGATGCAAAAAGAAGGAACCCTCGGAAAGAATGGAGCAGAAGCGATGGCCCAGATCTTGGCAAGGCAAACAGGGTTACAATTACGAAGAAGGCGGGACGCAGGAAGGAGAACAGTGGACGCTTGACGCTGCCTCCACGCCTCCACGCCTCCCGTCACCACCACAGCCCAACAACACCTCCCACAAAAACGGCCTTTCCCTTGCTGCATACACACCACTCCACGCATCCTCCCCACACCATGGGCGGGCAATAAGGCATACGACTTTCACTTTCACTACGGATAAGGTACCTTGCCTAGCCACTACTAGCGACCTCTTTCTCATCCATCCCACAATTACATATCAGTCTGCTTCGCGCTTCACTCATCCACGCTTCCAGCTCCCCTTCCTGCTTCATTTCTTGGCATCCGGCTTTTCGACCCGTTCATAATTCCCTAGACTGGACTCGACCTGTCTAGATATCATCTACAGCAGGGACGTTTCTTTCTCCGCCATCGCCCTTTTTCATATCACTATCCAACGAGTAATCAATATCACCCACTCCGCCGTCCAAACGAACATCTTTACCGTCTCTTATCACGGCCTCACGATACCCCCTCCCCCACACCCCAAGACCTCGAAGCCGTATTGCCTGAACGCCCTTTTTGCTTTTCAGTCTTTACTGCGCAGTGATACCCCTCGAGCTCTATTTATCGCCTTCTGAACGACCAATTCGCTTGCCGTTTCGGGTTTGGATATACCTCCTGCCCTATCATTCACCTCAAGATCCGATAACTTCTTGGCATTGCGAGGCCTCCGGCGCAAAACAACAAACGACGGTTCTTTCTGATTATCGAATTGGCAGATTATTCTGGCTACTGAAGAGAAAGCTCAACGTCTTGTTCAACATCTCGTTAAAGTGAAATCTCATACAGCCGCCACCATGCGCTTCAGCTTCGCCCTCTCCCTCACCCTCCTGGGCCTCACAACTACAGTTGCCGCCGCACCCCCACAACCGCCCAACGCAGCATCACCGCCAGTCATCGCTGAGCGTGCTGACACCAAGTACTTCCACGAGCCCTGCTGCGGTGAAGAGCTGGGCCACTACGACATCCGCTACTTCAAGGAGGCCGTCGATTACGACGAACACCGCGTTGTTCTGCGGAACCTCATCCGCTCCTACCTCACAATCACCAAGAAGCTCAACATCGAGACGTGGCTCGCCCACGGCACCCTGCTCGGTTGGTGGTGGAACGGCAAGATCATGCCCTGGGACTACGACCTCGACGTCCAGGTTTCCACCGCCACTCTCTACTGGCTTGGCCAGAACATGAACCGTACCGAGCACGAGTACGAATGGACCGACACCGAGGGCAATGCCCAGAAGGAACGCTACCTGCTCGATGTCAACCCCCACGGCACCGACAAGGACCGCGGCGATGGCCAGAACATTATCGACGCCCGCTGGATTAACATGGCCAACGGCGCTTTTATCGACATCACCGGCCTTGCCGAGCGCGATCCCTCCGGCATGCCCGGCGTCTGGAGCTGCAAGAACTACCACCGCTACCGCACCACCGACCTCTTCCCCATGCGCGAGACCGAGTTTGAGGGCGTTCCCGCCATCATTCCTTACAGCTTCGAGCGCATTCTGTCTGAGGAGTACGGTACTAAGAGCTTGGTTACTACCGAATGGCAAGGGTAAGAACAGTTCCCCTTCTCCGTCAAGTCTTCGGGCAATCACTAACACGGCTTTACAGACACAGATGGGAGCCGGAGCAAAAGGAGTGGCTGAAGGTGCAGCAGTCCTAGAAGGCGACTGCGGATGACCTGGCCGATGATCTCGAGTGGTCAAAGTAAGGCTCGTATTGGAGTTGAATTAGCACAAGCGACACTTGTCGACTACGACAGCTTGGGCACTCTTTTTCCCTTTAAACAAAAGCACATGGGCATTTTTGGCGGCAGCATTTTGCGTTTCGGCACGCTTACATGCATTGGTGGCGTTCCGGGCATGGCATGGTATGAAATTAAGGTGTTCCAGGGTCAGGTATTCAGCAGGGAGGGCGCTGACACTGCCTCTTTTTTTCTTCTTCGCAACAACATCATGAAGACGGAGTATTCGTACAACGAGCATCACCCGTTGGGTAGATATCGGGTGTCAGCCGCTATTTGAATGGAATCGGCTTCGACGCCATAGATGAGTTGTGCACGTGCGCGACAGATACACAAAGAAAAACGAAGGCAAACCAGCCTCAATTCATAATTTTTTACAAAACTCGTGCCCATATCCTGGTGTATGTCAATTTTCGCAGACAAGATCGGGTGTAGCGCAGTCTGACGAGCTCAGTATTTAGGCGCCTCATGGCGTACTCTCATGGTTTTGAACAAACCGCTCTACCACAGAATCACATGAGGTAACTAAGCCGAGAAATATCGCAGTGCAGAAGGACCTGAAACCGAATTAAGTAGTGCGGAAAGTATCCGCATCCTCCCGGCCAGCAAGGCCAATCATAAATCGTGTCTACCAACGCCATTGCGATGCTCCGTGACCCAAATGACACAACGCTGCTCATATCCTAGAAAAACTTTGAATCGCTTTAAGGAGACGCGCCCGAATCCGGCTTTCCGCCATCCCTCCTCTCGATATTCATCTTCCTCAACCTCTCCTCCGCCGCCTTGGCTAAGATCTCCCGCCGACTGAGACCCTTGTTATCAGCAGCGCTGCCTCCAACGACAAAATCGCCCCCCTCCCAGCCCCCATGGTCCTCGAATCCCTCCTCCTCCTCTTCCCCAGCCGCATAATACGATGACGTCTGCCCAACCGTCTGTCCGCCATGCTTCCAATCGGCCGCGTCGACCTCACGCTCAATCTGATGACACAAATCCCAGAATTCCCTATCGTGGGGCCCGTGGACGTTGTGCGCCAGCTCGTGGCACAGCGTCTTGCGAATGGTCCTGTAATCCCTGTACCCGTCGTGCGCATCCGTCCTCAGCCTCAGCTCGATGACTTCGCCCTGGTTGCGGTTCAACCCCAACAACCTCGTCGTCCCCTCGTGACTCGACTGCGTATTCGATAACGGCTCCATCTCCGTTAACAACCCGACGCTGAACTTGTGCTTGACCATCGACGCGCGGATTCCGGGGTCCTCCTTCAGCCTCTCCAGCAAGGCCAGAGAGCGTTCCGGATGAGGCAGTCCACCCAACGGCTTAACAGACAAAAAGGTGTAAGTGCCGTGTGCCTGTGATCGCGCCTGGTCCCTCCTCCTCCTCGACGGGCGGTTCGCCTTGCGTGCGGCGCTGCGCGCTGCGTTTCGTCTGGCGGCGTACTCGGACGCGGCCTGCAGCGACGCCACCTCTTTTGCCTCGGCGCCCATGAGCATGATCTTCTTGCCCTGTAGGTCGGTGAGGGACATGTCTGGGTCTTTGAACGGGGGCTTCAGCAGGCCGAGCTTCGGGACGATGAACTTCTGATTCGAGATCGGGATCGAGAGGGCGTCTTCCACATCTTCGGAGAGGTGGGTTATTGTGCCGTCGGTGGGGTACTTGAAGGTGCGCGGGGTGTTGCGATGGGTAAGGGTTATGGTGATGGCTTCTTCGGAGGAGTCGTAGTCTGACCCGTCGCGCTGGGGTTCAGCCATGGTGGGGGTTTCGAGCGTTTGGTCTTGATAAGGTATCTCGGGGTTGTTGATGAGCTTTTGGTTTTCGTTGTATAAATGTCTCGATGCTGCAGGTACATGCGACGCCGTTTCAGTAGGTGGAAAGGTGTTGGGAAATATATACAACAGAATATATAATGTAGAATGTGCAGGAAGCGGCGTTGAGGCGCAGAGGCGGATGCACCCACCGATGAGGCCGTCGGGAGGTTTGTAAGGCAGGCAGCTTTGTAATACGTCTTCGGGCTGGACTTAGGGGTGGGTCCGAAGGCGGGGGTGCCGGGCCTCCGCCTCGGAAAAGCTTCGGCGACTGGAGGGAACTCAATGAGAGTGCGTGGCTCCTTCCATGGTGGCCTGTGCATCCCGTCCTCGTTCCTGGCGGCTAAGGCAGCTGCTAGTGAAAGCGGGTCCCTGCTGCAGCTGCTGCACCGCACTGGCCCCCAATTTTCAGCATTACCTAAGCCGAAACCAAGCACGTAAACCTGGCAGGTTGAGCTGGCAGCTGGCTGGGCCAAGGTTGTGGCTTGGCTGGTCGGTTCCAGCTTCCAATGAGCTTGCAATCGCGTTCGTGTCCTTTCGACCTCCTTGTTGACCACGGATCAGAAAATAGCTACTGAACGCAGTGAAAGCTTCCCTCCCTGGCCATATTTCAACGCCAGCCGCAACGCGACGACACGACGATTAACTAAGACGAATTGTTATCGATACTGCATATTCCGAAGCTTCGATTTTGCACCTATAACCTGCTTGATTACAACCCCGCCACTGTCGCTGGCAGCTTCAAGCTCCGACCCGATTTGAAGCTCTCTCTTTCCCGCCGTCGATTGCGACAGATCTCCGCCGCGCCGCTGATCCGCCACGATGCTCAATCTCTTCCGCATTCTCGGTACGTTTAGCCGTGTCGTCGCGCAGCTTCGCGACGTCTGCCTCGTTGATCAATAGCTTATTAGCTAACCTGACGGCAGGGGACTTGTCCCACCTTGCCAGTATCGGCATCCTCCTCCACAAGATGGTGCAGATGAACGTGAGTCTGCGATGCCCTCAATGTCGTCACCGGCTTCTTATCTAATCCGTGCTCAGAGCTGCTCCGGCATCTCCTTCAAATCACAAGCCTTGTACTTGCTGGTTTACATCACTAGATATCTTGGTATACCTCCTTGCCTCCGGGTCGATCGCTGCGCTCTGGGCTGAGCTGACGTTATTCAACCCAGATCTCTTTTCCACATCCAGTCTGTGGAACCTCGTCTTCAAGATTCTCTTCATCTCCTCCCAGGGGTACATCGTGTACCTGATGACCACCGCATACAAGCCCACCAACGACCCCAACCAAGACACCTTCCGCGTCCAATACCTACTTGGAGGCGCGGCCGTCCTCGCCATCATCTTCCCCTACTACTACACCTTCTGGGAGATCCTCTGGGCCTTCTCCATCTGGCTCGAGTCCGTCGCCATCCTGCCCCAGCTCTTCATGCTTCAGCGCACAGGCGAGGCCGAAACGATCACCACCCACTACCTCGCGGCCCTGGGTATCTACCGCGCGCTGTACATTCCCAACTGGATCTACCGCTACTTCACCGAGGTGAACCACAAGGTTGACTGGATCGCCATCGTCGCCGGCATCATCCAGACCATTCTTTACTCCGACTTCTTCTGGATCTACTACACCAAAGTGATGAAGGGCAAGAAGTTCAAGCTGCCCGTCTAAAGTCTCTTTCGCCAACCTTAAAAAGAAATTTCGTGCGTCCTCGGGGTCTGGGAACCTCCGCCGAGACTTCGGGCGACGACACGGAAAAGGGAGTCATGAGACGCGCTGTGCTCCGAAAAACATCGGCGTCAGTATCGGACATGACTTGATGTGTTTTTCTTTTCGTCCTGTCTCATCAAAACACAAATCTGATTTTCAGGCGCACGCACACACACACAAACTAAAATTGGCCAGGTAGTGGGTACGGGATATCCTCTCCGTGCAGGATGGGATGCATGGGCTGGCGTTGAAAGATATGGTTAGTTTTGCATGGGGGCGGCCACCACAGCCAGTCAGTCACGCCACCACGCTTTTCGGGTGCTGGCTGGAACTGCTGATGATTGCTCTCACAGATCGTCGACATTGAAGACGAACCAGAAGAAAGACCGGGACACCACTAGTATATAGATGGTCAATGTGAAAGAACGTTTCCAAATTCCCAACCACTCTCGAGGAACGTTTCCAAACACCAACGAGTACAACCGCTTGCGCGCACGCGCCGTCTGGCGGCAGCGGCAACCGCGTGGATGACCCGTGCTTCTGGTTAGTTCGTCGGCTGCCGAGAATCTTGATCTTGTTCTTGGGTCGACGACTGAGGTCTCCCCTTGCGGCATCATTAAATCTCTCGTCTTCATTGCCTGTCTAGGAGGGAGAGGGAACGCAAAAGAGACCCTGGAAGAACACCTCCCTTCCTTTTGAGTTGGATGATTCATGGTATACTCTGGCCAAGTTGCCAGTTCCCCTTGAGCTCCTCCGGCTACCCCGACCTTGGCCGCACGCCGGGCCCAAGTCAAGTGACCGTGGACAGGGATATGCGACTCCAAGAGAGGGCTTGAGGATCGACGCTGCTAGATGGCGCATCCCGCAAGTGTACTGCGGTAAAGGGAGCCTCAATGGGACCAGGGACCCAGACCGACTTTGGCTTTTGAGACAATACCAAGCTCGGAACGCAACCGAATATTGATGCCGCGAGGGTATAACAAACCACTCCCGTCTATTTGCCACCCACCATGTTCAGCCACAAGGGGGTAATTGGCAGGCATGAACTTTTCTGTCGTTTCTGTCAGCTTCTTGTTTCCAAATTCACTTGTGAAACCATCTGTGCATTGACACACCACCACGAGCCCGGCTGTCTGGCCGAATAAGAAGATGGGACGGTTCGCGGCGGGGCCAGAAAACTCATCTCATGGGTTATCGTTGCCCTTCCGTCCTTGGACCTCTCAACCGTTAATCAGCGAAGCCGACTGGATGGCGATCCAAAGGCGATATTCGAGCGGAGGCACACACACGAGGGGGGAGGGATGATGGGATCAACCAAAGAGGCATGGTCCGGTAGGGCCAGAGTCGTGCCCCCCGTAGGGCTCTCTGTTTTCGCTCGACAAATTAGGACGAAGCGGCCCATAACATGGGCGAGGGCCGCCCACTAGGGCGTCTCTTAGTTTCTGACTTGAGTTCTTGACTTGCGTTCTTGGTTTTGCTTTTCTTTTCTGGTCTTCTTTCTTTTCTTGTCGATGTGGTCCAGGAGACGTATCGTGTTGTTTTGAAGGGTAAACAGACATATAATATGGTTACGGCAGAGAGGAGGCATACATAATTCCGACATGAAATCATGGTGAAGGCTTGCCTCCCACGACTATTATTGCTTCTTGCTTGGGTCTGCTTTGTGTTAGCGGCGGCGAAGGCGGATGGAGACATACGACGGCGGGCACGATGGGTCGATAATGGAGATGGCAGACAGCCTCATCGGAGGCGGGAAGGAGATGGAAACAAGATGATGAATCACGTCCCGGGCATGAGGAGGGCCGAACCCCCAACGGCGTCGGCCGATATCAACAAGCCCATCCCCCTCGAAGACCGCGTCGTGGTGGCCGTCCCAACACCGCCAGCACTCTTCGGCAGACAGCTCCTCAACCCGCAAGAAGCCATCAACTCGGCTTCTCGATCCGCCCAGCAAGCCATCGCTCAGGCGTCTCAATCGGCTCGCGAGGCCGTCCAGCAGGCTAACGACCAGGTCAGGCAAGCCCAGGAAAGGCAACGACAGGCGGAAGAACAGGCGAGACAGGCCAACGACGCGGCCACGAAGGCGTCCATTTCGGCGAACAACGCCGTCGTGCAAGCACAGGCGAGTGCAAGGGAGGGAATTCTCAACGCCCAGCAACAGGCGAGGGAGAGTGCCAGCAGGGACATCGCCGCCAACTTCGCGGCCGTCACGAGCAGTGCTTCGATTCAGCTCGCCTCGCAGTTGGCGAGTATCCAGGCGAGCGCGAGTGCCAGTGCGGCCGCAGCGATCGCTTCTGCTACGCAATCGGCGAATGCGGCTGTTCAAAATGCCCAGCAGCAAGCGCAGCAACAGATTCAAGCTGCCAGGGTGAGTTTTTGTTTTTTCACGATGATGATGATGGCATGTAAGCGAACATGACTAACAAGCTCACAGGACGACGCCAACTTGAGAGTCTCTCAGGCCCAAGGAACGGCAGTCTCGGTCACGCAAGCAGCTCTGGCGGTTGTCGGCGCCGTCATTGGCTCTTCACTTCTCACCATCTTGGGCTTCTACGTCTGGACGCGCTACCGCCGAGGAAAACGCAAAGAAGCCATTGCCAGAGGTTTCCGCCGCGAGATCAGCTACCCCAAACAGGACACCCTCGTGACGACAAACGCTCTCGCAGGGAGCAACGGCTATCCGCCAGATCTCAAACGCTCTCTATCGCCGACGAGGCCAGACACGGCACGCACGACGGGGTCGGGCGGGATGGGGTACGCGGTGAGTAACTTTGGCGACGGGGCACCCAACTTCTCGCGGACGACAACCTTTGTCAGTACTTCGGGCCCCCAGGCGGAAGGCGCGCAGACGCCGCTGCAGCGGGAGCCGTCGGTAGGTCGAAGGCCGGTGGTGCCGCCGTCGCCGAAGAAACAACCTCCATATTCCCTCTTCCCGCCAAGGTCAAGAGACGGGCCGCCGAACACGGCGCTGCCTCCCACCCCGGCCCCTGCTCCCGATGGTGAGCAGCAACAACAGCCTCAGCCGCCGCCGCCCGCAGCAGGTCCTCCTCCACCCTTTGCGCCGACCAACGAGAAGCTCAGCAAGGTGGACGAGGAGGCCGAGTTTGGGGAGGGGAGCAAGGGCTGGCTGAGACGGACGCAAACCGTGAGTCCGTTTGGGGACCTGGTCGACAGCCCGACAGAGGAGAAGGGTGCGGATTGGCCGTTGACGAGGTCGAATTCGCCGCCTCCGCCCGCGAGTTGAATTTAACTACGGGAGGGACAACATGTTGGAATGGCTTATGATTAATGCGCTTCACCCCCCCCCAAAAAAACAATTACACTCTTTTTACTATTTATTCTTGGTTGTTATTAATTACTATCCAGGGTTATGAAACCCGCCGAACAAAAAAAACGACTTACACACATCTTGTAATATAAAATGTACTAGTACACCTCATATTCATGCCATTCTCCCCCTCCAACATGCCATCACATCTACTGCATTAACCGCTCTCTCCTCTCTTTCTTCTGGAATGCGTATTACATGTGCCTGAAGTGTGTCGTGTCGTGGCCCTCCCCCTCCAGAGAAGGGCTTGGCAGAAGCATAGTTTGGTCTCCAGTTCGCGGTCTCCTCCACGATGTTGGAGTCGTTGGACGCTCGACCCCGCCGTCGGCGCCGCTTACACGAATGACGGCGCCGCACCCAGTCCCGAGCTGCTGGTGCTGCCGTCGTCGTCGTCGCAGGTTTCTTCCGTCGTCTGCACCAAGACCAAGACCAACACTACAACCCCCGGAATTGGCTTTATCGGGATTCCGCAAGCAACCGGTGCGTGCGGGCGAACCTGACAAGGGTTTTCAGTTCCTGGATTCTTGTTTGATCGTCGACCGGGATGTAGGAACACGCAAATGTTGCCGAGCACGCAGAAAGAAAAGTACGGTTGACCCCCGCCGCGGGGACAAACTGAGACAGGAACCGGGAAAATGTTCTTGACTCATTCGTCGACGCGGGAAGGGGTTTGAGGGCGTTCATGGGTCATTGACCTTGAAGCCTATCCACCAAGGTCGAGCTTACGCTCAAAGTCGAACGAGATGCCCAGGATAGACGGGAGCGTGGCGTCGATCTGAAGGTCCTCCAGCTCACGTCGCACCCGCTCGACTTCGTCTTGGTCGTCTTTTACTGCCGTTTTGAGTCGTATGATGGCGATTTGCTGCTGCAGTTGCATCGCGAGGTGCCGATCCAACTCGGTTGGCGAAGAAGACGTCACCGAAAGGGCACCCCGGCGTCTGGTGGGTCTACGTGTAGGCTCTGGCGGCAACGAGAATGAAGGCGGCGTGTCTAGGTCGTCTTGGTTGCGAAATAGCCTCTCGGTGTCTGGGTATGTCCATAAGCCCTGTGATGGGTCCGGTGGTGTGGATGGCGTCCAGAGCCACTTGAAGGCGGCTGATCCTGCGCGGGTTCTCTTGTTTGGACTGTGGTGGTGCTCGTCTTCCTCTTCATCTTCGACGAGGCGCTTTCTGTGCAGTCTTGTCTCGGTCATTCTGTTTCATTTGGTGGTTGGGGCTGTCTGATCAGAATGGAATCCCGTCGGTGTAAATGCCGCGACGACGACGACGGTGAGGTATGATTGATGATCGCTCGAAAGCAGCCGCAAAGATTGCATTCAAACCAACTGTTAGATAAACTTCGATTACGCTCGATAACCTGAGGCCAGTGCTCCGATGAATCAGGATGAGGTGGAGAACTCTTGTGGTGAGATGAAGTGTGAGAAATGAGAGCTGGAGCTGTCAAATCGTACAGTATGGGGTGCAAAAATGATAATGTATTAAGTGTGTAGCTATCTGGAAATCTCTGCATATAGATCCACGCGTTATTTATGCCTAAAAGTGGCTAATATCTATATCATGCTATTACGCCACAGTTACTGCTACTTTTATATACACTTAGCATATTACTATATATACTAAGGGGTCAATTTAACATATCCCTTTAGTTTTAATATAATATAGTATAATATAGTATAATTTAGTATAACTAGCTAAGTTTGCTAATTAACTCTAAAGTGCTTTAAATTTAGCATTTTTAAGGTTATCTAAATATATCTATTTAATATAAAGTTATTTAATATTCTATATACCTACTAATAACTTTATAACTCTATTATTTACCTATCTTATAATACCTTTTCTAGTATTATCTTCTAATATTATCTATAGGTTATTATAAAGTATTTAGGCTTTTAGCTCTTAATTATAATATTATAACTTAGTCTTCTTATCTAATTTAAAGCTTTATAGGCTATATTTAGAGAGTTAGTAATAATAGACTTATTTAAGTAATACTAACTTAAAAATCTTATTAGTAAGAGGGATTATTATATAGAGGGAGTATTACTTCTTTTATAGTTATTAGTTTTAGCTTAATTTAACTACTTTATCTTATAGGATTACTTATTTATAGTAAGAGGGATTACTACTCTCTATTATCCTTTATTACTTCTTATAGGGTATTTTAAAGAGATATTACTATTAATAGTAAGGTTTTATTAGTATAGCTTATAAGGATATTATTAGCTTCTAAGAAGGAGTTATTATATAATAGTAAGAAAGTAAAGAAGACTTAATCTTATATAAGTAAAGTTTCTTATAAACTATATACTTAAAGGCTTAAATATTAATATAATATCCTCCCTTTTATATAAATTTAGTATTATAGTTAGTAAGGTATTTAGTAGGTTAATTTAACTAGCATAGTAACTATAGAGTTACCTCTTTAAGTTAGATATTAGACCTACTTAAATCTAGGCCTAATATTACTATTAGTATCTTATAACTCCTCTCTCTTCTAGGCCTCTATAATTATTTATAACTTATTAATAAAGCCTAACTAAGTAATAAATCTCTTATAAGACTGCTATAAGAGAGCTTTTATAAGTCTATTAGCTATTAGTTTAGTTAAAGGGGTATAGATAACCTTAATATACTTTTCTATAACCTCCTATTATAACTAGTAGTTATAGATATTAATATAGTAGAGTTTTATCTATAGCTAGAATATCTCTTTTATAATAAAGCTTATAGTTTATAGGTTATTATATTAGATTATAACTTTTAGTATATTAGCAGCTATAGAACCTATAAATTTAAGTAGTTTATTATTTAAGAGAGAGACTTATAGAGTAATAATAAGTTAACTTATAAATAGTCTCTCTTTTACTACTTAAGAGAGGGTAAGAAGCTCTGCTTTTATAGTTAATATAATAACTATATTTTACTTATTTACCCTCTATAATATTATCCCTCTAAAAAGCTTTATTATAAAGAATTAGAAGCTTTTATAATCTAGTATATTATTAGTAAAACTAGTATCTAATATAACTTTAAGTCCTTTAATTAATCTCTTAGAAACTCTATATTCTAGGTATAGTTCCTTTATTTATATAAGGTATTAAATAATATAGTTAGTAGCATATTAGTAATAAAGCCCAGGGTTTTAGTTAAAACAGATAAGTCTGCTAACTATAAATAAGATATTAGATCTTATTATTACTATAGTATATAGTAGTAATTCCACCTTTTACTAATATCTTATAATATTAGCTTTTATTACCTCTCTTTTATAGAATAGGAGTTTTTCTTATACTATTAGAGTCTTATAGTCTCTTATTAATTTACTATCTAGGAGTTTTAATAGCTTCTTAAAGAAGGATAACTATAAAAGCTATAGTTTATATCTATATTAATCTTAAATAACTTTAATTTCTAGAAACTACTAAATATCCTTTTCTTTTTTAAGGTAGTATTATAGTTAGAGTTTACTAATTAGCTATCTTACCTTAATCTTTTTAAAAGAGAGATATATAAATATATAGTTATTAATATAAAAGAAGAATAGAATCTTACTATTATACTAATAGTAGTTTTTACTAGCTATTTACTTAAACCTACTTACTATAAGATCTATTTCTAGGTATTATTACTATAAAAGTAGTAAATAGTAAAGTTTATAGAGAGCTTTAAGTAACTTTAAAATATATCTACTCTTTTAATATCTTAGTACTATCTCTATATAGACTTCTTTATTAAGATTAGCATAAATAAAAGTATTAACTATATTATATTATAGGAGGTTTATATTAAACTAGTTTATAACTATAATAAGAGTTCTAAAAGATATACTAGCTAAGATAGTAGTATAGATATTTCTTAAATTATAAGGCTATTAATCTCCTCTAATAATAAGTCTTACTTTAACTTTAATAAGTTTCTTATACTTATCTAGCTTATAGATATATATCTAGTAGCAGTTAAGAACTTTATAACCTTATATTATTATACTAAGCACTTTAATCTATAAATTTAATAGCTTATAACTATTTAGATATAATTTTTTAGCTTCTCTAAACTTATCCCCTAATAAATAACTAGCTAGTTAGCTATAAAATAAGAGTAATAATAGCAAATCCCTCTAATAGGTTCCTTTTAGATATCTCTTTAACCTATTCTTAGTAGAATTATTTAATACTATTAGACTAAGTAAGAGGCTTCTAGCTTTAAGGCTTAATACCTAGTTATACTCCTTATTAGCTCTAGGTTAGCTAGACTATAAGTATAAATAGAGGTTATCTTACTACTTAATTAATTTACTTAGCTTTATACTAGCTAGAAATACTATCTTATAGAAGATCTTTAAATTAATCCTAAATTTCTTAGATTTAGTAGTAATAACCCCTCTCCTCTTTACCTTAAAATCCCCTATTACTTAGAAGAATAATAAGAGTAGAGATTAAGGTAGAGTAATAAGTTAAAACTAAGCTTAGAAGTATTTAAACTTATCTTATAGCTAGAACTTAGTTAGTATATTAACCTTATTAGTCTCTATTAGATTAGTTAGTAGTAACTATTTAGCTTCTTTATTATTCTTAGTATTATCTAGGTTTAGTATCTATTATAGCTTTATTAACTTAATAATATTATTATAGTAGTTATATATTTCCTTCTAGGTTATCTTTTAGAGATTATCCTTCTACTTATTAATATTACTACTAAATTTTATACTTTTATTAAACCTAATATCCCTTATAGTAATAACTTCTTACTTTACTAAATACTAAACTTAGTAGGAGTTTAATAAAGTATAGCTAATAAGATATCTAATCTAAGCCTTAGAGTTAAAGTACTAAAAGCAGTTTTTATAAAGTTAAGCTTATATAGTTAAGGTAAATACTTTATAATTATATTATTATAGATAGGAGATATCTAGTATAGTAGTATTACTCTTTATAAACTAATATAGAAGTTTATATAGAGTCTTCTAACCTCTTAATTATAATAGAGTATAGTTATATATATAGGTTACTGCTATATAAATCTTTAGCTATAAGTAAAATAGGAGTTTTAATAATAAATAAAGGTATTTAGCCTTTATCTTTATAACTACTATAATTCTCTCTCCTCCCCTATTTTAAGCTTATATATTTAGTACTAATAGTTTAATTTAAATACCTATTATCTAGATAAGGCTCTCTATCTCTAGATATTTTAGGATTTTATTATTATATTTAAAGGTCTTAATTATAACTTTTAACTTCCTTTTAACTAAGTTAATAAATTAGATAAAGACTTTTATTAAAGTCCTAGTTAAGTAGTCTTCTAGATAGTAATTCTAGGTATAATCTAATAGTTAGTCTATAAAGAGTAAGAGGGTTATAAAGCTTCTATATTTTTATTTAAATAAGTAAAAGTCTAGAACTATTTATCTTTCTAGTATTAAGATTATAATAAACTCTCTAAGTATTTATTATACTTATTAAATTATCTTTCTAAAACTATATATATTATAGTCTACTATTATTAGAGATATTCTACCTTTTACTCTTATACTATATATTACTACTTTAAGATAGTATATTATAGCCTCTCCTATATAGCTAAGTTAAGAGTGCTAGTTACTATAGGTGCTCTTTCTTAGCTTTCTTCTTATTAAAGTAGTATAGGTATTATATTATAGAGGAATTAGAATAGTATTATTATAGAATACTACTTAAGGCTTCTTTAATATATACTTAAGAATATATTAATTATAGATATTAAGTACTTTAGCTATAAATATACTATCTTATTATTAAAGATAGTAGTTATCTAGTCTATTATTTTAGTAAATACCCTTCTTCTTTAAGTATCTATAGGATATAAGATTACTTATTATAGTATTATAATAGATAGTATTAGAGAGGTATAGTATTACTAGATAACCTTTAGGTCTAATAATATTTACTATTATAGATCTATAACCTTTAATTAGTATTAGTTTAAATCCTATAAGGATAAAATCTTTATTATAAGCACTATATAGAGTCTTAAAGTATTTAATATTATTTAAGATATAGACTATTAAGCTTAAATCTAAAAGTACTAATTTAAATAACTTATAGATATAAGTTATAGTAAATACTACCTTTTTAACTTCTACCTTTTCTCTATATTACTTTAAGAGTTATTAATTCTTTATAAAGATCTTTAAATAGTTAATCTTATCTACTAATTCTCTCTTATATTACTCCTTTATAAGATTAGTAACTATTTTACTTAGAGTTTAGTTATTAGATATCTTATTAGTAAAGATATACTAGTACTTTAATAGGTAATAGGGGCTTATATATACCTAACACTTATTAACTTCCTTTTTATACTTATTCTATTAATTATTAAACCCTTTATTAAGTTATCTCTTCTTTAACTTACTTTAAAGCTAAGAAGTCTTTACTAAATAGATTAGAAGGTTAGTTATTATTAGTCTAAAAGCTTTACCCTTTATAATATATAACTTTAAGGCTATAGTATTAACTATTTCTAGAACTTTATCTTATATACTTTTAATAAGATTATTAAGCTTTAGAGTTCTATTATTAGCCTCCTTTTTATAGATTAACTTATATATTATAGCTTATAAAGAGAGAGAGGTTTAATAAGTAGTATAAATAAAGTTATTAAACTATTCTAACTTCTTATTACTCTCTACTATATTAACTACTCTTAGCTTAGATATAGCTAACTTATACTTATTAACTTACTTAGTAGTAAACTTCTAAGTTATAATCTTTCTTTTAAGAGAGATTTAAAGGACTTCTATATAAACTACTCTTACTATTTTTAGTTACTAGATATTATTAATTCTAGTTCTTACCTTTAAATAGATAATTATATCTATAATAGAGTTTTAAGATATAAAGTAAGTTAATTAGTACTTAGAGTTAACTATCTTTTAAATATAGTTTTTAAATTAGACTATAATCTTATATAAGTCCTTAATATCCTTTATCTTATTCTTATATATTAATAGCTATATTATATATATATACTAGTCTTATCTTATTAAGTTATTAAAGAACTATACTAGCTTAGATTCTATTAGTATTACTTATTCTAACTCTAGCTAGACTATACTAGATATTAAAGTAGATAATTCTCCTATCCTAGTATTCTAGGTATTAGCTACTAGGAAGTTAGCTTTCTAGAAGTAGTTTTAAAGCTTTAGCTTTCTTAGAATAGTATTTAGAATAGTATTAAGATTCTCCTTCTCTATATCTTCTAGGTTAATATACTTCTATAATCTTATTATTTAGAGTTTATACTAGGTTTAATTCTATTATAGAGGCTAATTAGCTAGACTATTAAGTATAAATAAGGAGCTAGAAGCTATAGTAGTATTAATAGTAGAGAGTTTGCTATAAACTTATATATTAATAATATAGAGGTAAATTTAATACTATAGATTTATCTAGATAGCTTTAATTAGTATTATATATAATATTTAGACTATTAATTATTAAATTATATAGTATAAGGTGTAAAAATAATAATATATTAAGTGTGTAGCTATCTGGAAATCTCTATATATAGATCTATATATTATTTACGCCTAAAAGTGGCTAATATCTATGTCACGCTATTGCGCCACAGTTGCTGCTGCTTTTGCGCGCACTTGGCGCGTTACTGCATACGCCAAGGGGTCGATTTGACAGGAGCAGTGTCTCGGTGACGGTTCGTGCGCTGGCGGGGGTTCCTGAGTCGTCCGGCCACGGTCTGGCGCGAGCTTCCTTCCTCAACTCTCCACAAGTCCGGATCAAGACTAAACACCTTTCCAAATTTCCACCACCGCTAAGATATCTAGGGTCTCGTTGAAAGATGCATAAGACCAAGCGCGGACCCCCCAGCTCGCGTGAATACGTGCGGAATATACATGAAACCTGTCACTTCGGTACTTCGGAATTCAATGCTGCTGGTATACTTCCCCTCCTCCTCCGTCGACGTTGTCCGTCCCAAGTTCTGTTGCGACTATGAGTTTCAGCCGCGCCAAGATATTAAGGCTCACACAGGCAACTGCCAGGACTAGTCTTCTGACTGCGGGAGGATCCGGTAGGAAACTGGTAACTACGATAATAGGAAGAAGGGCGTTAGTGTTCCAGTAGTTCACTAGTGTTCCTCGTTACTAAGTTATCTTTAGCTCTAATTGTCACGTGACGTGGAGTGGGTCTCCCACTAGGGTAGACCTCCTTCCTATAGTAACCCCTGCCTATATATTTAGTCTTACTAGATATATCACCCCAGAGACTTATTAAGAGATATGTTTGTTTGCCTATTATAGGTAGTTCTATTTATTATTTATTGTTTATTATAGAGCTCTGCTCTTTATATAGTAGCATAATAATATATTAGTCTTAGCTACTATAAAGTATATCCCCTATAAAGTCCTCTTTAGTAGGATAGCTAAGTTCTTCCTGTTCCTAATAAATTAACTAGCTATAGATTTTAGATTTTCATAATATAAAATTTGCTAAGAAGTATAGAAGGCCTGCTAGATCTTCTTAATAAAGATAAAGACCTACTATAATAATAATTACTATCTACCCCTATAGTTAGTAGTAGGTAATATAGTCTATATTAAACTTTTAAAAAAGGAACTTCTAGGATACTATCTTAATAGCTAAACTAAATTCTCTTATACTTATAAAGGACTATTTAAGATTAAAAAAGTTATTAATCTATTAAGATACTATATCTATTTACTATTATAGCTTAAATAGCACTCTAAAATATCTATTAAATATCTTAAACTAGTTTAAAAAGATCCCTTTAACTAACTAAGCTAGCTTTTAGGTCTCTTATAATAAGGTAATAAAGAGAAATTTATTATTAAGAAAACCCTTACCTATAATACCTATAATAGTAAACTTTACTATTATATTAAATAGTTAGGCTACTCTAAGCCTACCTAGTATCTTACTAGTATTATTAAATAAGATATTTCTAATCTAGTATATAAATACTATAAATTATAATATATAATAGAGTATTATTTATATAAGGTATAGATATAATAGGATAAAGCACCTTCCTATTAGGAGTTTATATCTATATAAGTATTATTACCTCTTATATTTTATATAATATATACTCTCTACTCTGATTTATTAGCTATAGATAACTAGGTTTTAATCTTTATCTTATTAATTACTAAAAAGCTTTTACCTCCTTTCTCTATTAAACTAACTATTACAGACTTACTTTTACTAACTTTCTACCTTTATACCTTTCTCTTATTAATACTTACTATTAGTTTCCCAAAATACTAGTATAGTAAAGAGAGGGGTTAGGTAGGGTATAATATTAGTTTAAGATATATATATTAAGAAGAGAGGTATCTAGAGAGTAGCTAGTATAAAGAAATAATATAGGTGGTTAATAGAGGCAGGTTATATAATATTAGAGGTTATATAACTGCTTACCTAACCAGATTATAGTTATTCTAGCACTGGGCTATAAATCCTAGTAGAGGCCGGGATCTAACCCACCAGGCAATATAGGTAATTATTCCCACACTCACCTTTATTTTTATTTTATCCTTTTTTTCCTCCTCACCTATAACTTTTTTCTAAATACCACCTAATTAATAAAAAATCCTTAACTCTTTTCAAATTATTATTCTTCTTAAGTTATTATTATTACTAATAACTACTCTTTATATTATACTCTTAACTTTAACAGAAACCTTAGTAATATCTTTTTAGATTTCTAATATTATTAGCTTTTAATATAATCTAATATAATAAACTCTAAGTAACCTACTACTTCTAGCAGCAATCTATTATATTCCTAGAATTATAAGTTAAAAAATCCCTAATCTCCTTACCTATAAAACCCTACTAATACCTTTACTATTTATTACCTAATTATTACTAATTAGCTTTATAAGATATTATTTAAATATCTCAAAAACCCTTAATATATAAAACCTATAAAATAAAAAATAAATAATAATACTTAATAATATACTATATAATATAACACAGTATATTACAGTATTAATAATACTGTCTATACTGTGGATAGAAAGGTCTAGAAAGTCCTAGAAAGCCTTACCTTTAATAAGCTTTCTAGCTAGAACTAAAAGGGTTTAAGCTATAACTTTAATATATAACTAAGCCCAAATAGGCTAAATATCTACGCAATCCACTGCATAAGCTATTATGTAAGTAATTACGTAATAGAAGCCTCTAGAAGGGCTAGAA
Organism: Colletotrichum neosansevieriae; assembly: GCA_036785495.1. Classification (NCBI taxonomy): domain Eukaryota; kingdom Fungi; phylum Ascomycota; class Sordariomycetes; order Glomerellales; family Glomerellaceae; genus Colletotrichum; species Colletotrichum neosansevieriae. Next base: position 919 of record JAVHLV010000052.1, on the reverse strand, counting down.
TAAGTATAAATAACTCCTCTCTCCCCTACCTAGCTAGTTACTAGTAAATAAGCTAGAAATAATACCTATTTTAATACCTCCTTAATTACCTAAGCTATATTATGTAATATTCCTATTATGTAATATGATTACGTAAGCGAGCTACCTCACTAAGAGGTTATGAGCCCAGCTCTAGCTAAGTATACCCTACCCTTTTATAATAAAGATACTAAGGAAAAATTCCAGGAAAATTCTAGAAAAATCCTAGAAAAATCCTAGAAAATTCTAGAAGATTCTGGAATATTCTAGAGTATTACCCTTTATGGAATAAGGGTTCTCCTCTCTCAATATATAAGGATTTATTCCTTATTTATCCTTAAAGATCTATTTCCTTAAGGATTTATTCTTTAATAAAAGGATTTATTCCTTACTATCCTAGGAATTTAATTTCCTAAGGATCTCCTCTTAATATTCTAAGGATTTACTCCTTATTATCCTAGGAATTTACTTTCCTAAGGATTTATTTATAAAATACTAAGGATTTATTCCTTATTATCCTAGGGATTTATTTTTCCTTAGGACTTATATATAATTTCAAAAGGGATTATTCCCTAGAATAAAAGAGATTTATCTCTTATAAAATAAAGAATTTATCTCTTATAAAACCAGAGACTTATTCCTAATAAAACAAGAGATTTATCTCTTATAAAACAAGAGACTTATCTCTTATAAAATAAGAGACTTATCTCTTATAAAACAAGAGATCTATCTCTTATAATACTAGAGATCTATTCTCTATAATAAAAGAAGATAATTAATATCTTATTCTTTAATATCTTAAGGGTTTATTCCCTACTATACTAGAGATTTATTTACTCTAGAAATATATTAATATCTTAAGGGTTTATTCCCTATTATACTATAAAAACTAGAGATTTAT